>PVKE010009204.1:0-45447 GCA_004027555.1 Craseonycteris thonglongyai | reverse complement strand
AGCCTTCCCTGATACAGAAACCACCACCACCACCACCACCACCACCACCACCACCACCACCACCACCACCCACCTTTTGTCAGGTTTGGCACACCTAAAACCTTTATCACTGTCTGCTGTTATAGAATTTATCCCTAGATTACAACTATAGCCACTAATCTTCTCATTCATTGGACTTGAGTACTGTGAGATCAGTGTGTGTGTGTGCATGTGTGTGTGCGTGAACAAACATCTGTCTTGTTCACTATTTATAGCTTGTATAATGGCAGTTTTAGTGACCAAGTCAGTGTCCTTGACAATTGTCAATCTGACACTCCCAAATGCTATTCAGTAATCAATCCCTGTTGGCTCTTCCTTTGAAAGCTCTCTGAAGTTCATCTATTTCTAGCCATCTCTGTTTCCACTTCTGTGGCATGGCCACCATTTCTTTAGCCTCAGTTTCTGCAATGTCCCCCCAACTGGTTGCCTTTCCTCCAGGTTTGTCCCCCTCAAAGGCAATCTCTATTCTGGGGCCAGAGTTCTCTGAAATGCAAAAATTCTTAAAACCAGGTTGATACTACTACCACCTTGACCTTGCCAGTATCATCTCCTGTCATTCCCAACCAGCGTGATTTGCTTTAAGCTCTCTGAATTTTTCACACATTCTCTCACCTCTAGGTTTTCTCACACTTGGAATGATGACTTGGGGATCAAAGATCTTGGTTATATATACAGTAGGGAAAATGAGAAATCTCATTATGGCTTATGTCACTTTCTGATAGGCAGGAGCACAGCATTCTTCAGTTCAGTGTCCAATAATTTATGTGCTTCAAGAAGTAATGAAAACTGCTCAGCATGGGAATCTCAGGAAGCAGGCTAAGTGACATAAATCTCTTCAACATGAGCTCAAAGCAACGCTTTTAAATACAGGATATGATTGGGTTTCAGGATGAAGGTTGTGTAAATTAGCCTCCCAATAGCACTTGGAAATGTATTTATACGTTTATACATGGGAAGCTCCTGTTGTACACTTGCATTTTCCTCAGGATCTCATCCCTGCTGCCAGAGGATGTTGTAATAAAAAGGGTCCCAGCCATCATTTAACTCAATGGTTCATTCTGTGGTTAAACAAACAAACAACAACAAAAAACTGTCTTTCCCAATGTTGCACCAAAAAGACACTTCAGAATTCAAACCTTGTGCATCTGCATCGTGTCCTTGTGGAAGATTAATGCCCAAGATGGAATTATCTTCTAGGAGATCTTAAAATTCCACCCCAATCAGGTAGGACCATAGGTGAGCAGAGGCAGAAATGTATTCCTTTCACAAACAAATTTGTATGAATCATTCACATGGCCCCTGTGTACTGCCTGGTAACCCTATTATGTCACCACTCAATTTATTCTGCCATTCTGCTGTTATTACATTTTCTTCTCCCAACATTCTCCGTCTATCTTCTCATTCTCAGATGATATTCTTGTTTCTTACTTCACCAAGAGAAATGCAAGAAATTACAAAAAAATAAATCATTTTCTTCTTCCTATCACTGAGCCCACTAACCTACTCTCAGCTGTTTCCCACTCTGCCTTCATGTGTCAGTAAGGATGACCAACCTTTGTGACCTCTAAAGTAAACCCTCCTTCTGTATAAGAAGGCCACCCATCCCTCTTCACCTTCTCAGGAATTTGTTCCTGCATGTGCCATACCCTCTCTCTCAACCATTGTTGCTTACCTCTCAATCAAATAATTCCTATTAGACTATAAACATTCTATATATATATTTTTAAGATTTATTTTATTGTTTTTGACAGAGACAGAGGCAGAGAGGGACAGAGAGAAGGGGGAGGGCTCAGAGCAGTCTCCATAGTTGTACATCATTAGTTTTCAACATGGTTTTGTTCCACACAGGTGGGCAGGGGCTGCACACGGTGGGAACTGGGCTGGGGGCCTCCCGCGTGGAAGGCATGCCCTCTCAAACCAGGGGCCAAACCAAGGGGCGAGAACTGAACTGGGAGCCTCCCTCATGGGAAGAGCACCTAGTTCAGCATATGGATTCGCATGGGCCGGGGCTGGGATTCAATCCTCAGTCCCAGGGGCTGCAAAGTGAGCACTTAACTCACTGAGCTATTCTGGCTTCCCCCATTCTATATCTTCTTGACTGTTACATCTGTGTAACAGTTGTAACAGGTCCTATTTATAGCAAAACCTCTTGGGGGATGGGGTAGATGGCTAGACTTGCCTCTTGTTGGTCTTCTCTCATTCTTTTGACACACTCTATTGCAACTGCTTTTTTCAGTCATCTAGAACTGTCCATTGCCAAATTAAATGTTCAAATTTTTATGTTCTTTTACTCTACCTCCCAAGACTTCCTTCATTGGCTTCATGACTTCTTTTCCCTAACTGCCCACTCTTTCTTGGTGTCCTTTATCCATCTTTGTCAATTGTCCAATATTTCTCTAATGTTAGGGTGTTCCAGAACTCAGTCCCCACCTTGATCTGTCCTTTACCCTCTCCTTCCCTTCCCTCCCCTTCCCTTCCCTTCCCTTCCCTCCCTTCCCTTCCCTTCCCTTCCTGTCCTTTGTGTTTACTCTTTGCTTCTCCTCTCCTCTCCTCTTCATTCACATTCACTTCCTAAGTCATGGTCTTAAGTATCATCTATGTACTTCTAACTTCCAAATTTAAATCTCCAAACCTCTTGCCTAAACTCTGGGTTTATTTATCCAACTGCCCATTTGACTTCACTTGGATGTCTAATAAGCATCTCAAATTTCACATATCTGGACTCAACCTTTGATATCATCTCCAAGACTTGCTCCTTCCCCACTGTTTCCTGTCTTGGTCCCATTCCTCCAGTTATTCAGGTCAAATTTGCCTCTTTCTTCTGTACCCTTTGTCTCCGATCCATAATGAAATCCTACCATCTATACTTTCAAATAGATCCCAAATCCAACTATTTCTCAATCCTAATTTCTTTCACTCAACCCAAACTAAACTTCTCTATCACTAGACAGTAAGAATATCTCCCAACTACTCTCCTTGCTTCTGCTCTTGCTTGCCTACAGTGTATCAAACTCTTAAAAACTTTTGAAAAATCAGCTGCCCATCACTCTTAGAATAAAATCCAAAGTTCAGAGCCTGGACTTCAAAGCACGACATAATCTTGCCTATACCTGGCTCTCTGGCCTCATTTTCTATCACTCTTTCCTCTAGGGGAGATTATCCTGGATTATCTGGGTGAGCCCATAGATCATTTAAAGTGAAAGAAGGAGGCAGAAAAGGAGAACCAGAGATGTGGCAGTGTGAGAAAGACTCAGCCTGACATTGCTGGCTCTGAAAATGGAAGAGAGCCATGAACCAAGGAATGTGGGCAGCCTCTAGATGCTGGAAAATGCCAGGAAACAGTTTCTCCCTGAGAACCTCCAGAAAGGAACACAGCGCTGCCAACACCTGGATTTTAGCCCAGTGAGACCTATTCATTAGACTTTGGCCCCCAAACAGTGGTGTTTAAAGCCACTAAGTGTTACAAGTGGCAACAGGAAGCTAATACCCCACTCAATGTAAAATAAACACGCACGGACATGTACACACATGCACACACACACTCACTCACCACTCTGTCTCCTTAATTTGACACTTTTCTCAACCTGTCACTGGCTGTTTACTGTAAACCCCACAAGGGTAAGGCCCTGGGCATTGTTCGGGGCCATAGTTCACGTGCCTAGAACTGTGTTTGCTTGGAAAAAGTCACTAACACTTTCCTAGTCACTGAAATGTAATTTTACTGTTTGCTAACACTAAGCTTTATTTTCAATATCATTCTTCCCTTTAGATAACATTTTTATAAGTAACAAAATGGGTTATAATTAACCAAAGGGTGCTTTGATGGGAAAAAGACATTGTGACTTAATAGCAAGTCACTCAAGGAACTGATTTAAGGAATGAAGGGCATTCTGCTTCCCAGACGATATTCATGGTAGAGAGTGGAGGCCCCTGAAACAGGTTGAGGATTGATAGTTGATATAAAAGTCTCACTTATTCTCATGTCTGTTGAAATAATTTCATCTCCTTGCCACGAGTCTGCTTTTTACCACAAATGTGGGTATTGGGACTGTAGCCCCAAAGAACTATGCTATTACAGTGTCCCCAAAATTACATTGTACAAAATACAAGGGCTGTCCAGAATGTATCTAGCCATGTAACCATTCTCATTGTATTGACAATGGCTGCATTTCCCCCCCTGTCCCAGACAGCCCTTGTATGTCCATTAGAAATAGAAGAAAAACCTATTCGAGCTGCATTTCCAAAGATAACCCCTGCTCTTGCAGTTGCTTCCTAGTATTCTTTTAAAGGTTCTAGTTACAATGTTGATAGGTATGGATGAATACAAAATGTTAGGTATTCAAACAAGTTGGCATAGCCAACTTCCTGGGCACGCTTTGGCCTACCAAATGTGAGGAAAAGGAATAAATGTCAAGCTTAAACAGACAGTGTGCACTTTGCCACAACCCCTTTCCAGTTAAGGGTGATCTTGAAAGCACCAGTCCATGAGCAACTTCCATTTGTCTGCTCCTGGGGTGACATGAATCAGCAAAGGCTCCCAACCAACTTTTATTCAAAGTAGAGTGTGAGGAAGTGATATGTCTTGGTTGCTTTAAGAGATTTAAGGCCACTGCTACTATAGCAACACCTGGGCACGCTCTGGCCTAAGAAATGTGAGAAGAAATGTGCAACTGCCAACAAATGTTCTCACCTGTGAATCTAATGGGCTTCTTTAGATCATGAATTCTCAGTGCCTTCTAGGAGAACATGCATGGGAGTCACATAGAGGCTGTGAAGGTCAGTGGTCTGTGTCAACTTGACTGGCAGCCAGATATTTGACTAAACAACTTCTGGATGTGTGTGTGAGGGTGTTGCCAGATGAAATTGACATTTGAATTGGTGAACTCACGAAAGCCGTTTGCCCTCCATAAATGGGTGGTCATCACCCAACTTGTTGAGTGCCTGAACAGAACAGAAAGGAAGAGGAAAAGAGTTTGTGGCTCTTCCTGCCTGACAGCTTCAGCGGGGACATCGATCTTCTCTTGTCTCGGTGCTCTGGTTCTTAGGCCTTTGGACCCAGACTCAGTCATACCACTGACTTTCCTGGGTGCCCAGCTTGCAAATGGCAGACCATGGTACTTCTCAGCCTCTACAATTGCATGAGACAATTCTTTAGAATAAATATCTTCCTTTATCTATACACCTTATAGGTGTTGTTTCTCTAGAGAAACCTGACTTATACATAAGGAGAGTAAATGCAGACATTTCCAAAGATACAGAGGGTGTGAAAAAAATTTTTATACATATTTTAAGAAAGGAAAAAACTGTATTAAAATTGTAATAATCTATATATACTAATAACAAAAGGTGAATACAAGTCATGTTTGACTTTTGCAATTATAAGAGGTGCTCAAAGTGGTGACCATCAGCATCCAGACACTTCTGACTACAGTGAACTACTGCTTGAGAAACACTGACCAAAGTGTCTACTTGTATCACTGCGCATGCCATTTCAATTTACCATGTGTCTCAAACTTATCACAAACGAGTGCAATTGTTAGGCGTATTGGAGGTTCTGTTGCACACTCATGCCTCCATTGTTGTTGCACCTCCACGATGTTCTCAAATTTCAAACACCACCTTAAAATGGTCTTTTGCTTCTTGACCAACAATTGTGCATTGTTGCACAATCTTTGGCTGTCCTGCCTGTCACATGGTGATGCTGGTACTCATTTGATTAATGCCATCTTTTGAGCAAGCGTCATTCTACACATTGCTACCATAATTTAATTCAACTTTGAAAAGTCATATATGGATAACATCTCTTAAATTGTGTATGCAATTCTTTGGCACCCCGGTTAGTTGACGTGGAAACTTTTTTTCACACTCACCATAAACGAGATCTTGAGAAATGTTGCTGCAGCCTTCGCTTTGCCAGCCTACTCATATTGCAACAACTTTCACTCTTTTCTACTCAACCAACATCATCGACAAGTGTGTTGGCCTATCTTCAGTTTGTGTAAATGGAAACACCTTAGCTCTGTGGAATATCTACGGACCCTATTTGGGAGTGAGCAGAATGGTGTACTCCAGAAGAAATACTCACATAGAGGTTATAACTCACCCCTGGTGCATATGTAATATTTGAAAGGAAAACTATCTGATTTATTGCACAAAACAGACCCAAAACTAAGCACCAATGCATGTTGTGAAATTTTATACTGCTTCCTGAGTTTACCTGGATTTGGACTCCATCAAATGCCTTCCATGTTTGGAGGTCCAGAAAATTATCTGAACCTGTGGTCACTTTAATTTTTGCCAGTGGCCTCTTATAACAAGTTATGTGAACTGACCACAGTATAAGAAGGTTGTGGATTAATTTCTTCTGGCTGGCTAAGATTACCTAGGTATAGTCAAAAGCAGTTTTACTCACAAACATCTCTCTTATTCTAAAAGACTCTAGACACAGCCATGTCAGACTGCTGAGTCTATATTTCTATTGGTTTAAAGATCATCTAGACTAAAAACAGGGGATACATTGCATTTTCTTATGTTCACACATATAATTGCTACTGGAAACATCCTCAGTTTTTTGTATTTTAAAACATAAGCACCTATATGTAAATAACTATATTTCTAACGTGCTCTACTACATATGCCCAAGACAAAAAAGGGAGTAACACAGATCGCCATCAGCTAATAGAGAACCTTAATTTTGGCCTTTCTTTATTAATCTTCATAACACTGCAGCAACCACAACAATTTCATTCATAAATTTTTGCAAGTGTATTTTTATCATTATTTTTCCTAGCCCTAAATAAATCCCTGCTCATGGTTTTGAAAATAAGAAGAAATGCATTAGAAAAAGAAAGAAAAAATTCAGTTTTAATCATATTACCCAAAGACAGCCTCTCACTTCATATCCCCTGCTTTTACCTCATTACAGGTTGTAGAAACTGTAAATTTAATGTTTTTCACTTAACATTAAAACAAAAGCATTTCCTTTACTAGCATTATTCTTTATAGACTTCATCATTTTTGGTTATATAGTAATTGTGTGATTATGTCATAATTTACTTGACTGTTCATATTGAGGATATTTGGAAATATTTCTTTTAAAAAAGGATTTGCAGCAACTTTCGAGTTAATTTCTGAAACCTATGTCCTGTTTGGAGTTGTAGGAAGAAACATTACTGGAAGATAAGATGTCCTAGGTAGTTAAGAAAGCGGTACCAGAACCTGGACCCTAACTGAGTGGGGACACATGTACGTAATACACGTTTGAGCGGTAAGCTGGGCTGTGATGTATTGTGTTATAGAGACAGGGAGTGCAAGCAGTGTGGCAGGGGTGTGTGGCTTAACTGGAGACACTGGGGAAAAGCATAGGGGAGGCTGACACTAATCTGGGAGGGTTGACTCATCACCTGGGGTGAGGTGCTGTGTGTCATGTGGGCTGTGTAGAGTCCTTGCACAAACTTATCCCTGTGGCAATGGTGTATGCCCTTCTCTCTAATCTTTGCAAGCCCAGGAAGTCAGGGTGGACTAACACAGAGGCGTTTGCAATAACATTTGCAAATCTGTGTCTATACGTTAAATACCAGAGCTAAAGATCAGAGCCATTGGGGAAGCCAGGATGGCTCAGCAAGTTGAGCGCTTGTTTGCAGCCTGAGGTCCGAGGATCAAGTCCAGGTCCCGGCCTGTGCAGGCCCACATGCTGAACTGGGGTGTGCTTCCCATGTGGGAGGCCCCCAGTTCGGTTCATGCTGGGGAGAGCTTCCATGTAGGAAGTCCCCTGTTCAGCCCCCAGCTCGTGGAGACGTGTCTTCCGTGTGGGAGGCACCCGGCCAGGTTCTTGCCCTGCGTGGCTCTGCGCCCACCTGTGTGCAATGAAACTATATCAAAAAACTAATGACATGCAACTATGGAGACTGTTCTGGGCCCTCCCTCTTCTCTCTTTCTATCTCTATCTCTCTCTGTCAAAAACAATAAAATAAATCTTAAAAAAGAAAAAGATAAGAGCTATTACTTTGAGCATTGAGCAGTAAACTCTTAAGACTGTGGGAAGTTCTGATGTAATATTAGCTGGCAGTATACGGACCTATGATCCCTGAAGAGTTTTGCTACTGCCTCTAAATAAGGGTGAATAATTAGTCAGGTCATCACCGTGAATGAAAATGTATTAAGTAAGAAGGAATCTTTGCAACCAACTGTCATACTTGTGTAATTCTCAGATCCTTTTAGCATGGGGTCCCTCACTGATAGTCACTGCACTAAGCAGAGGTGGCGTCAAACATATTACTGTAGTTATTAAAGTTAGTATAACTGTACTGCAAGACATTTACTTATTAACGTTAGGTAAGTTTTATTCTATTTTTTTAAAGGTTTATTTTTTATTGCTTTTTTGAAAGAAAGTGAGAGAGAAGGGGGAGGGCACAGAGCAGTCTCCATAGTTGTATGTTAGTTGTGACATGGTTTCATTCGACACAGGTGGATGTGGGGACACGCAGGGCCCAAACCAAACCGGGGGCCTCCCACATGGGAGGTGAGAACCTTTGTCACCATCCCAGCAGTTCCTGGTCGCATTGCAGTTCAGCATACAGGTTTGTATGGGACAGAGCAGGGAATTGAACTCTGGGCCTCGTGATTTCGAAGCAAGTGTTCAACCACTTAGCTATCCCAGCATCCCCAGAAAATTACATTTGAGCGCTTTTAGTAAGCTTAATGGGAAGTCTTTTATCCTTCTGCCTCAGAAATCCATGTTTGTGCTTCTGCATGATGTCAGTCAGACACACCTGACTGACCTTTGCAGAAATGTTGGCAAACTCTCTTCCTCAACACTGTCTCAGATACAAGACTCTTCACACTCAACAGGTAAAGTTTGAACGTGCCTATGTCAACCGGCCAGCTCAAATGTCAAGTGTTTTCCTGCTTTCGGAATAACTTCAAGCCCGTGTCCTACATATCTCCCCAAGTGCTACAGCTGCAGCATGGGCCGTTCCTGCCAAGGGCCTGGAAGCTGGTCCCATCACACAGACTTCCAACTTCTTGAAAGAATTTTGCAGATTAAGCAGCAGGCGCCTTACGCTCCTCCAACTCAGCTCGCCATGGAGCAGATCTGTTTCCCATTTCTAGTTGGAGTTTCAAGGACTTCCTTTTTCTAATTGCTTCCTCAGTTGCTATGTGATGTAGGGACCACCGCCTCCTCCCTTCTCCTATCAGGTCTCTATCACGTTCTGTAGCATGGAAGTCTGGGAGACGTTTAGGGTTGTTGGTTGCATCTGTCCGGCCAGCAAATCAGGCACGGTCACCGTCACAAACTGCTTCTAGAGTAAGTGAGCCCTTGGCTCAGTGGGATCGCTACTTAGCAGAGTGAACTTCCTGCCCTAATACATCCACGGCACTATTCATTCTTAAAAGGGCAGGTTAGCTTTAGGCTGCTTTCACCTCTCCCCCCACCCCCCACCCCCACCCCTTTTTTTTCACTTTCAGTTGAACTTTTCAGAGCCCAGATTTCTGCTCTCAGTGAGTTCTGTCCCGTTTGTGTTATTACCTCTGTCATTCACTTGGGTAGTCCTGACCTACATTTTTCTTTGTTCCTGAACAAAAACTGATTTCTTTCTGAGGAAGTTGGAAAAGCAAGACTTATGTGACCAATATGTTTCCCAAGCCTCACATGAGAACAAAAAGGGCACACCCAACACTATCAAGAAGCAGTCCTGTACCAGTCACTGCACCAGATGGTCCAAGCTGCTGCTTAGTGTGGACTCACTCAACACAAAATAAAGCAGACCCCCCCCACACACACATACACAAAACCAGCACTCCTGATCTCCAAGCTAAACCCAATTCCAACAAAACTTTTACTTTTGAATATCCCAACCAAATTATCTTCCATTGAAAGGTGGTGTTTTCGTTTTTGTTTTGTTTTTTGGGGGGCTGTGGGGATGGAATTTTATGGCTTTTGTTTTTTTTTGTTTTTTTTAACACAAAGATACTACATTAAGGTCAGGGAAATTCTAGTAGTCTTTCTCAGAAGACTTTCAACTCTCAATGGCGCGTCCCACCTCTTCCTGTTCACTCTTTATGTGGGTCCCTAACTACCAATGGTCCACAGTTATGTTGCCAAGACGTTATATTATTAGTGCTAGGATGATTAGCATAATTAATGAGCACATGCTATTATGTCTGTCCTCAAAGTGTCTCATTTGAGCATTTCAAACAACCAAATATTTGTGTACCATGCCATTGTTATAACGGCTGCAATTTGCCCTTTCCTCATTCCTAGAAGAGGTATCTGTTTCATTCTGTTTTGTTTATCCCCTTTTCAGCCAGAGGGCTTTAATCTAACAGTTCTTATTTAATCCATACATGGGTTTGAAGAATGTAGGAAAAAGAAGAAATGAACCTTGGAGTAGATTTGGAAATAAGAGGCATGAATTTGGCAGATGTGATGTTTTAAGTTAAGACACTGGGCATAGTTTAGAGTGTTCCTTAGGCAAAAGTGAAAGAAATCAGTTGGGTGATGGAGGAATTTTATTCTAGTGAAGTAAGAGGGAAAGACAGAAGAGAGATGAGAGAAGTGCTTTTTTGGAACCACTTGATTTTGTACAGAGCAGGAAAATTATCTACTCTTTGCACTTTGCACCTCCCCCAACACCATATGCTTCCCTAACGTTTCCTTTTACCATACTTGAAAGGACCACAGATTTTAATAGTATTCATGTATTTGAAGTGCTAGGCTATGCCCAGCTTCCTCTGTTGTTGCATTTATGATGAGAAGTAATAAAAAAAATCCAAGTTATATGATAATGTAAAAAAAAAAAAAAGGTTTAATGAAAAATATTTCAAACTAGAAGGCAGTTTTTTAAAAAGTCAGTTGACCTTAAATAAACTGAGGTTCAAGATCACAACCAGATCCAGGGGCTAAATTATA
This sequence comes from Craseonycteris thonglongyai, assembly GCA_004027555.1. Taxonomy (NCBI): domain Eukaryota; kingdom Metazoa; phylum Chordata; class Mammalia; order Chiroptera; family Craseonycteridae; genus Craseonycteris; species Craseonycteris thonglongyai. Next base: position 34,496 of record PVKE010009204.1, on the reverse strand, counting down.
GGCCAGTCTCATTCAGTGTCTAGGCTGATAGAATTTAGTAGGTTACCACAGCGAACACTAAATTATAGACACCCCAGGGGCCTGAGTGAGTTGAAACAATGTTATCAAAGGGTCAAATTTACTTATAATGTCTTAAATTCAGAAGTACTAGTAAAAGCAGACAGGGCAAAAACAGGGACCCTCCTGAGTATCTTTACAGAGAAATATTTGCAGTACAATATATCTTTATGCCTGAAACATCACACTCTTCTGTGAACATCAGTTTAGGGTATCCAGCACTCACAGCCACTATTTTGTCAAGCCGAGAACTTTTCTTCCTGTTTGTGGGGAAACTGTATGTTGCTGTCAAAGGGCAGACAGCAAGACAGGAGGCAGCTGATGGGGACACAGAGGGGGTGTGCTGCGGGAAGCCATGGCAAACCAGGGGGCATATGCAACCTATTATTCCCACCAAGACAAAGGCTCTTTCTACAATCTCTGGTTTCCATAATCTCCTATCCAAACTGCTGTTCCCTTTCAGATCCTCTCCATAGGGTCAGTTAAATTGGTATTTGTGAAATTAATATTGGGGTGGGGGGAGAATGGAGGGCGGGGAGAGAAGGTGAGCAGTGTCTCAGCTCCATAGCGTCTGACCCTGAACTTGCACTCCATTAGGACCGGACCTCTCCCCATTTCTGAAAGGCAGGGTGAACACGCAGGCAGACTGACCTCTTTCCCAACCCTGCATCGACTTCTTACCAGGGTGTGGTCTTGAATGTGTCTTTTCCCCACCTTTGATGTCAGTGTCCTTGTTCACATAATGAGTCTTCCGTGGTTGTTTTGTTGATGGATTAGAAATCATGTGTATAAGTGACTGGTACCTAGTAAGTGATCAATAAACACAAGGCCTCTGGTAGTGCTGACTGCAAGACCCAGCGTCAGCGATGCCCTTGTGTCTGCCTTGCATCTTTGGTTCCGAGATCACACGCTACCCACGGAACAGACACTCGCACTGGAAATAGCTCTATTTGCTCCTGTTGTCCCTTCCTGTTGCACAGCTTCACAGCAAATGCAGCCATGGGTACGTCCATCATCTTGTGGATAAAGTAATCGGGAGGAAAGATGTGCAGTGTTTTGATAGCCATTCAGTAGCGAGCACCTGAGCATGGTCCTCCCCCCACCTGTTCTCAGGCCATCGGCAGCAGCCGCCAAAGTTCCTGGGCCCACAGTACCCCCTCATGGCCTACAGGGGAACTTTCTTTTCTCAATGATTCCTCTGTTCGTGAAACTCCCTCCAGGCTTTGTTCATTCCGCCATGGACCATTCCTGTCTTACATACGCTCTGTGGACTCCTCTACATTGCTTTCCTAAATTTCATTTCTTGCTCAGTTATTTCAGAAACATGTGCTCTGCTTCCCATTTCTCCCCCCACCCCTTTTTTTTTGTTGCATTTATGAATCCTCAAATTACTGTGGTTACGGTTGCTGAGAATAATAGGATGACTACCTCTGTCTATCAAGAATAAAACCTTATAATCTGTACAGTCCTTTGAGATATCCCGATGTCTTTTCCAGAACCTGAACAGACGATGCCAACTTTCTCCAAGTAAGGCTGCTTTCTCTCAACGCTCTTATTATTTTCCTATTTATGTAATTGCCACAGTTGTACTAGTTTGTCGCCTACTGTTTCACTGCAAATATAATTCATCCACAATAAGGGTCAAGTACATTCCTGTGGGCTATTCTGGAAACCAATGCACAATCTTTCAGCATTAGTTCTCTATGGGATATTGAATTCAAAGCTCCAGTTGCTTTAGAATGAACTTTTGGAAAATGTTACCTACTGTAATTTAACACTGGAAATTTTTGGTTGGGAGTGGTCAGTTTATAAAATTCATACGGATGTCTGTATTTTCTGGTTTTCATCTATTAACCCACAACATCTCCTGGGGTTAGCACTTAGAAAGGCATTCAGGTGTGATTTATTTGTGCAGACACCGATTCTTCCTTTATCAAAGAAAAAATATACTAACCAGATCCTGGTTTAATATGTTATGGGAATGTTCTAAAATATTATGAAATTCATGGCCATGACTATATATTGCTTCTTGATAAAAATACATCAAACATGTCTCAAAATGTAAATGCTTCTTTCCCTTAACTTAAACTCAAATAATACCAATGATTTAAGTCTTTATTGACAGAGTTTACAACACTTTTTAAAATACAAATGATTTTGACATGGATTATTAAAATGCCATTAATTTTATGCTTAATTCTTCTGATTTAGGAAATTTATTGTCAAGCTAGAGGTCACTAGCTTAGTAACTAGAAAGCATCTAAAGTCCTGATTAAACAACAAATTGAAAGATTTCTTTTGCAAATTAATATCAAGAGGCTTACTTTTTCCAGTTTCTAATAAACTTAAAAGTAAAAGCTTATAAAAGTTCACATGAAGTACTGATTTACTAAGTACAATAGTAGGGAAGCCGGGATGGCTCAGCGGGTTAAGCACCCATTTTGAAGCCCCGGGGACCGAGGATTGAATCCCGGCCCGCCCGTGTGGACCCATATGCTGAACTGAGGTGTGTCTCCCATGCAAGAGCTCCCCAGTTCAGTGTTCGGACCCTGGCTTGAGGGGCTATGCCTCTCATGCGGGAGGTCCCCAGCCCAGTTCCTGCCCTACGGGGCCCCCACCCACCTGTATGGAACAAGACCATGTTGAAAACTGATGACATACAACTATGGAGACTGCTCTGGGCCCTCCCCACTCTCCCTGTCTCTCTCTGTCTCTGTCTCTCTCTCTCTGACTCTGTAAAATAAATAAATAAATAAATACAACAGTAAGTGACCTATTGTGACCATATACATACACACATATGAAACACATAATTTAAAAATCCCTTTATATAATATTTCCCTAATTTGGTCATAACTCAAGGTAATGCTTATATAGTATTTCTTTTGTTTGAAATGATTTCCATATTCATAAATTGCACTTATTTTTTTCTTTTAAAATAAAAAAATGCAGATCAGTCCAAGTAACCAATAAATACCACCCATCCAAGTTCATAAAAATTCTGTGAAAATGGATTTTCTACATAATTTCTAAATGCACACTAATGTAATGATAATGAAGAATAATGTCATAAGGTAGTTGTGTGGTACAAAAGGTATTTTAAATGATTGTTCATCTGGAAGCCGGGATGGCTCAGTGGGTTAAATGCTCGCTTTGCAGCCCTGGAGACCACAGATCGAATCCCGGCCCCGGCCCGTGTGGACCCATATGTTGAACTGGGGAGTGCCCCCAGTCTGGTTCTCACCAGGGTGAGACCCCGGCCCAGTTCCTGCCCTGTGCAGCCCCGCGCCCACCTGTGGAATGAAACTATGTGGAAAAACCAATGATGTGCAACTATGGAGACTGTTCTGGGCCCTCCCCCTTCTCTCTGTCTCTGTATCTCTCTCTCTGTCAAAAACAAAAATATTTTAAAGAAATGATTGTTCATCAAAGAACATTATTTGAGTTGACATAGTCACATTTTTCTGAAAAGAGATATTTGCTTTCTGATAATGTATACCTTTTGAGTTCATAAAGTTTTGGAGGTACAAATTAAAACATTCAGTGTTAATGTTTTCTCAGGACCCAAGGAGAAAACACCAGAGGAAACGTAAGCAGCCTGAATTGTTTAAAACGTATTTTCCCTTTAATTAAATAGGAAACATCTGTCTAGGGATTTTGGAAATGAATGTAATCCATCCACACTCTGCCTGTACTAGTTTGCATCCAATGTCCAATATTTTGAAAGAAAATTCTTTCTTTCTGTAAGGAATTAAACAGCAACATGGAGCGATGTCTGCGTCTGCAGCTCCCAAGTCTTGCCCCCAGAGCTTGAGCACTGGAAAAACTAAGGAACTGTCTTTTCCTAGATCTGTCTTTGGGAAGCAACCACATTCACTCCATGATCAAGGTCAGGGTGTAACACTTGTATTTCTCCAAAGCATCTACTCAACCTGAAAATGCTCCTCTCAGGAAGTAAGGAAACAGAAGTTACTAGGATGCACATAACTCCAGGGGAAAATGTTGTTCACTCTCTGGGGTTCACGCAGCATTTTCCTCCCACTCAGACTTTAAGAAGCTAATTTCTCCGGGGACCTGCACAGCCCACAACACAGACCCATCAGACAGGACAATTGAGCGCCGAGAAAGCGGGGCGATTAGCTCCAGGACGGCTTTGGTTCTCTGAAACCGGGGCCCACCGTGGAGAATGACAAGTATCACTTACTGGTGTTGTCAAACGGTATCTGCTTGCACTGCGCTGAGCCCTCGGCGGGCCAAGGACAGTAGTAGACGGCGCCCCCTTGCACGATGTCTGGCTGGCTGGTGTTGGCTTTGGGCGCCCCCACCAAGACACTCGGCCTGCGAACAGGGTGGAGAAAGTCACAGGGGCGGGAATCATGCACGTGCGCGCGTGCGGTACAGTCTCTAGCCGCAGGCCCCCGGGGACGAGCGTGGGGGTCTCGGGCAGAGAGGTACTGGTGAGGAAGACCGACTGTCAACTTTGATTTCCTCTTGGAAACCAACGGGCGTCTGAAACCTGGTTTGGAAGAGGGTAGTTGCAAGAGGTCGCACATAATCCTTCTCTAGGTGAAGCTGTGCTGACAATGAGATGAGATGAAGTGTGTGTGTGTGAGAGAGAGAAGGAGAGAGAGAGGCAAAGCACAGAGCCCAGCTGCTGGCAGCAGACAGCACTTGCACCCAGACACTTAATTGTTACAGGCTATGTGTAAACAGACCGTGCGGTGGTCGCTGTTGTAACTGGCTTGAGTCTGCAGGGTCCCGCTTTGTATGGTGCTCCAGTCTCTGTACTGGACGTCCCCAGGACTGGTGTAGTCCGTGCAAATGGCAGGTCCCTAGATCAAAGTGCCCAGGGCACACCGAGCCTGGAAGGGGCGCGCGAGTGGACCCCAGATGGGCAGCGGGAGGGCACCTCATGAGCCGCCTGCCATCCGGCGGCGGGCGGGACAGGCGCGGCTCCCGGGGCAGAGGGGCCGGGACCCAGCCCGGAGCCGGGTTCACCCGCGCGCGCGGGGCGACTTACGTGCGGGCGGCAGGGACGTGGAAGTCCACCGCGTAGCCGAAGTAGCTGCCCTCGGGGCCGCTGTACACCGTGAGCTTGTCCGCGTCCAGGTTGAACGCCTGCGAGGCGGGGGGCCACAGCATCCCCAGCGCGGCCGACAAGCAGCACAGGGGGCCGAGCGGCTGCCCCCGGCTGCCCCGGGGATCGCGGCGGGCCCCGGCAGACATGGCCCTCGGCTCCGGCAGCTGCGCACCGGGGGACCGGGAAGAGTGCGGGGACGGCGGCCGGCGGTGCTCGGATGCCCGCGTGCCGGCTCAGCGCGCGCGTCGCGTCCGCGGTGACAGCCCCGGGCGCTCCGGCGCGCGGCCCCTGCAGTCTGCTCGCCGCCCCGCTCCCCGGGCCGCTCTCGGGCTGGCAAGGATGCGAGCCCTCCTCCGCGAGCGGGCGGGGACCGGGCGCGCTCGCGGCGCCTCCTAGCGGCGGGTCGGCGGACGGCGGGCGGGAGCCGGGCACCCCCGGCCGGGCCCTGGCCCCGGCCCCGGCCCCTGCTGGCTGCGGGCGCCCGTGTCGGCTGCCCGGTTTTCTACTGCGGGCGCCTCTCCAGGACGAGCTGAATCCCGCACACGTCAATCAAGCCATTGCTTTTGGAAGCACTGCCCCCTGCCCTCCGCGTGGGGCGCGAGTTTGTTCCAGTGGCTCCCAAGTGGGAGAATGTGACCGCGTACCCCACCACGGGGCGAGATAAAGCGCCCTCGTTGCAGCCCCTCTGCAGTCCGACGACCCCCCGAGAATCAGTGCGTTTGGTCGTTACAGTGTAAATCCCAACAGCCCGCTCCTCCCCCAGGACCAGCCCCCCTCACTGCAGAGGCAACTAATGAACAAAGAAAGCCCCGAGATGTTTTAGATGTTTTAGTCTCAGGGGCGCGTGGCCCACGTTAAATGTCTCGGTGCCGCATCCGGTTGACCCCGTGTAATTGTGATGAAGACTGGCAAAGTTAGGAATGTTGGCATTTACAGGTTACCCTCAGCAGGGGTAAAAGGTGTAGGCTGGGATCTATAGTTCTATTACTGATCTCTTTCCGTGCCCTGGATCTGGGGTGGGAATGAAGAATGAGTAGGTGGAGGACCAAGGTCAGAGACCCAGTGCAGATGCCTTCAGGTAACATGGGCTTCCAGGGAATCAGGGCTGGTGCTAACACGGGGCATTCAAGCACTAAACTGGTGGGATAGGGTTAAAAAGAAAAAGAAAAAAAAAAAGTTTAGAGATAGAAGAGGTAAGCAGTTTACAAAGTATTTTAGGGAGATTTGGTGGCATATGTACACCCGGGCAGGACTTTGAATAGGAGACTTGGATTGGGACATTGTGAGTGGAGACGTTGAGAATAAGTACAGTAGACTTTACCTTACTTAAAATGTTTTTGCTGGTTGCTTGCTTGAGGTTTTGCCAGTTGCTTGAGTTCCAGTTATCAGAGAGTCAACTTACATTTATCTGGCATCTACCAATTCCCTTGGGTGCCGGATAACTGAGTCTACTGTATTAAAGACACAAAGACTGGGATGAAATGGTTGTGCAAAGGATTGGAATAAAAGAGTGGGTTAGGGAGTGGTAGGAAATAGGACCTCAAAGTGATTAACAGAAACAGGGAGGGGCAGAGGAGAGGAGGGGAGGGGAGAGAAGGGAAGGAAAGGGGACAGAGTTAAGGACAAGAAAAGGGGTCAGGAGACTGATGGCAAACTAAAAATGAAGGACAGTCTAAGGCGAGTCTGAAGGTATTGACTCAGGAGAGAAGATTAACAAACAGTAATGAGTGGGCAAGGAAGCAAGATGGGAAGTAAATGGTGAGTGAGACGCTGGACTTGTTGAATCTGTGCTGCTGGTGTGGGAGCTTCGAAGCACTGGAAGTATAAAGTGCTCTGGAGCGCAGTACAGACTGGGGAGTCTATCCAAAGAAAATCTCTGAGCCCCCTGAAAAGCTGGACTTCCTCATCTCTCTTACATCACTTCCCACTTGGTAGACAGATTTGAATTTTACATCTTTTATCTTTGCTTGTCCTGTCCCTATAAAAGTAATAAAAATTACTAACCTATAAAATTACCTGGCAAATGACCAGGTCTAGATAATTTCCTAACTGCATGGTCCTTCCTCTGACAAGGACTTATGAGTAGATGGTAGAAGACTTTTTTTTCTTAGTCCAAAAGCCCTTTTATGTGGGATGCAGAGGTTGCCTCGCTGGGCAAGTTACTGTGTTTAATGAAAATGATGTTCCCAAAGAGTAATTCACAACCCTCATACAATACACGTGGGTGTGTTCAGAGCTGTGCAGGACATTGAGATTGGGGAATAATCTCAACTCCATCATTTCCTGACACTGGCATGCTGAAATTTAGAAATGTGCCAACTGCAAGCAAGCTCTAGGGTGACATGGAATGCCTAAATCGGTCGAAAGGAATAACATAACCCTAGATGTGCACTTGGGCCACGTACTGACTTATTGGGTATAAGTAGATTTATATTGTAAAGTGCTTTGAGCTGGGTAGGGTGGCATATTACTGGGCTATACCATTTTGCTACTCCCTTGCTTTGTGGTATTTCTGGTGTATCCCTAGATTCTATGTATTGCCACATAATTGGATACATCTACTTCTTTTTTTCTTTTTTTTTTTTAAAGATTTATTTTATTGTTTTTGACAGAGACAGAGACAGAGAGAAGGGGGAGGGCCCAGAGCAGTTTCCATAGTTGTACGTCATCAGTTTTCGACGTGGATTTGTTCCACACAGGTGGGTGGGGAGTGGCGTAGGGTGGGAACCAGGCTGAGACTTCCCGCATGGGAGGCATGCCCCCTCGAACTAGGGTCAAACCGGGGACCTCTCACATGGGAAGCTCGCCCCAGCAAGAACCAAACTGAAGCCACACCTCAGTTTAGCATACGGGTTCACGTGGGCCAGGGCTAGGACTTGATCTTTGGAACCTGGGGCTGAAAGGCGAGTGTTTAACCCGCTGAGCCATCCCAGCTTCCCCTGGATATGTCTACTTGTTCCTTCTTTTAAAAACACACCTTCCTTGATTTACACAACAAGCCTGTATTCTTAATAGTGTGACTTTCCACTTTGCAGATGAAGGCATTAGGGTTTAGGGAGGAATAATAATAAGCACGTTCACAAGGTAAGTCAGTGGTATGATTTGAACCCAGTACTGTCAGGTGCCAAAAACAGTTCCTCATGCTATTAGGTCTATTAGAATCTTTTTAAGTTATAATAATAAGAAGAAATCATTTTAGAATTAGTAAGCTATTCTGGACTGGCGGCCCTTTGATTATAATGGTGACTAATGATTGAGAAGTGGAGTAAAGTAGCTGTGTTCTCTTCCAAGAGGTCTTGGGAGAGGGTTTGATGTCACAGTAGTTCCCTCTTATCCAGAGTTTCACTCTCTGTGGTTTCAGTCAACTGTGGTCTGAAAATATTAAATGGAAAATTTCCGAAATAAATAGTTCATAAGTTTTAAATCGTATGCGATTCTGAGTCACGTGATGACATCCCATGCCGTCCTGCTCCGTCCCATCCTGGAGATCCCTATGTCTAGGGTCATCACACTGTAATGCTTCCTGCCAGCTAGTTTTTTTTTGGGTTTTTTTTTAAAGATTTATTTATTGTTTTTGACAGAGATAGAGAGAGAGATACAGAGTCAGAGACAGAGAGAAGGGGGAGGGCCCCAAACAGTCTCCACAGTTGCACATCATTGGCTTTTCCACATAGTTTATTCCACAGGTGGGCTTGGGGCTGCACAGGGCAGGAACTGGGCTGGGGTCTCGCCCCCGTGAGAACTGAACTGGGGGCACTCCCCAGTTCAGCATATGGGTCCGCACGGGCTGGGGCTGAGATTCGATCCTCGGTCCCTGGGGCTGCAAAGTGAGCGCTTAACCCACTGAGCTATTCCTGCTTCCCCCAGCTAGTTCTTTAGTAGCCGCCTTGGTTATCAGATTGACTGTCACAATATCGCAGGGACCCTTATTTTACTTCATAATGGCCCCAAAGCATAAGCGCTGTGATATTGGCAATTTGCATATAGCCAAAAAGTGCTTCCTTTAAGTAAAAAGGTATGTACGTATAAGGAAAAACATAGTATAATGCATACAGGGTTTGGTACTATCTGCACTTTCAGATATCCACTGAGGGTCTTAGAAGGTGTTTCCCATGAATATTCAAAGAGTGGAGGAAAAGCAAACTCACTTGAAGCTCTGTGACCTCCCTGGGAGGCCCAAAGCCTGGGAGAGAAAAGCCGCAGTAAGTTCAGGGACAGAATAGGTCCAAATAAGTGTCTGACACAGGGAAAGAACCCCCGTTAGTAACATCTAGGGTGCCATCAAAGACACACACAAACCATGACAGGTTTCATGCTGAATGAGAAGTGTGACGTTTTAAAGGTCTACTAGCGCTGATTCATTCGTCAGAAAAGTGAGTCTGGGAATTGTTGATCATGCATGTGAGTGAGTGTGTGATTAATATTGGGAAAGGTATACATAGTTTTTTCTCTAAAAAGTAAAGAAAAGAACCCAAAGGTCAAAGATGGAACAGATTTGGCCCAAACTTTCCAAAAATAGATAAGAGCACCACAGGGAAAAAAATAATAAAAAATGATTTCTGGGTTATAGCCATGTACAAAGTACTTAAAAATAGAGATGTTGTAACATTTAACCATCAGCAAATACTTCTTAACAGAAGATCAAATATATTCGTAACTTAACCAATTGTTATTTCTGACTAGGCTTAAATCTATTTCTTTATATGACAAAATGTGATCCCGCTTTTAAATCAAGGGGTATGTGTCCAACATGATTATTTCATCCATACAACCCCATTATCAATATGTTAATTAAACCAGTTACAAAATAAGCCAATGTAAAAACAACATGTTCTTGAAGGCTACATCCGCTTTAAAAATGGACCAGAAATGGAATGTAGTTTTTTCAGTTTCTTTTATTTTCTGGACTTGAGGTGATCTCAGGTTTTTCTTTTGGCCAACTGTATCTAGTTTTTCTTGCAATATTAGAAACAACTGATTAGTAGAAACTGGCCTGTTAAAAGAACTTTTAAATCCATCAAGCGTCTCTGTTAACATAAGCGTATGTCTGCAAAATGTCTTTTCTGGTCTCTGGAAGTTGAATCTCAACATAGCAAAATCATTTTAGTTTTTCTTTTGGATAATTTTGTTTGTAATTCTCCTTTATGATTTTCCTTCATGACTTTATTAGTCACTTTTAATTTAAAAGTGCTGCCCAGTGGCTCCAGTGTTGGCTGAAGTTCAGGCGCAGCCAAGAGCTGGTTTAGCTGAAGGAAAATTCCCACTGGTTGAAACCAGACTCAGACTTGATCTCTTTTTAGAAGGAGCCATTTAAATACAGCTCTGCTTTCAACCAGAATAAAAATAAAGAAAACACTTCTTCCTCTAAAGGGAAGGTAACTGAGGAAAACGATGCTCTTCCAAAACCTTGACATTTAGGGATAAATCTTCCTAAGAGGCAAAGCCTCAGGGCCACCTGACCTTATACTCAGGATCTTGAAGGATTTACAGATTTTGATTAGGCCAGCTCACTCCAGAATCCTGAAAAACCTACACATGTCCAATGCACCGGCAGGCTGGGCCTCTTAGGTAACAATTGACCAAAGTAACTAAAGCAAACTTTCAGAGGGAAAAAAAACCAACACATCTTGTTGCAAATTTGGAGTCTGGCCATTGGGAAAACCAATTCCCCAAAAGCTCATGTTTGAATCCAGTGCCAATATTTTTGAGAGGCTTTCTGTTATGATTAAATTCCAACAAGGTATGAGGATTTGGGGCAGCAGCCCTCTGGTCTTTGAAAAAGAGGCTCACTTAAAATGGGGAGCAAGGGGGAAGCCAGGATGGCTCAGCAGGTTAAGCACTCGCTTTGCAGACCCGGGGACCAAGGATCAAATCCCAGCCCTGATCCGGTTAGACCCATATGCTGAACTGGGGTGAGCTTCCCATGTGGGAGGCTCCCAGCCTAGTCCCCACCCTGTGCAGTCCCCCGGCCCACTTGTGTAGAACAAAACCATGTCAAAAACTGATGACATACAACTATGGAGACTGCTCTGGGCCCTCCCTTCTCTCTGCCTCTGTCTCTCTCTGTCTTTTAGCAATAATACAATAAATCTGAAAAATAAAATAAAATGGGGAGCAAGGCATTATCCCCACCCATGTACACGCCACGTGTCTTAGTTTATGTGGACCTCCATAACAAAATACCATAGATGGGTTGGCTTATAAAGAACAACATAAATTTATTTCTCACAATTCTGGGGTCTCAAAGTTCAAGATCAGGGTGCCAGCCTGGTTGGAGTCTGGTGAGAACCCTCTCCTGGGTAGCAGACAGCAGCATTCTTCCTGTGTCCTCACATGGCCACATGGAAATGGTGTGGAAATTTCTCTGGGGTCCCTTTATAAGAATCCTAATTTCATACCCTCCTGACCTAATGATTTCCCAGGAGTCTCATACCCTCACACCATCACATGGGGAGTTAGGATTTCAATATATGAATCGGGGATGAGGGATTCATTCAGGCCATCAAATCAGGACTTAAAAGCAGAGGCTTCTGTGAACACAGTGCTACAGGTACCCAGGGACCCAGGATAGAACAGTGGCAGTGGCTGTGGGTTCCTGGGGGCAACAGCAGCTATGGCCTTCTGAAGCAGCTAGCCATTCCTTCCTTCACCTCCTGGGGGAGACTGGAGGACTCAGGTGAGACACCAAAGGTCTCCTACCAATAGGTGCAGAAGTGATGGAGGAAGTCCTTCAGCTGAGTGAAGAAGTGAAGGCTGGATTTGTTGGTTTGAGTGTGTTTTAAACCCTAGGCTAGATGGCTGTGTTTCCCGCCCCCCCACCCCCTTGGGAAGACACCACAAGGCGGTCTAGGACTGCTCTCTAGTGCTTTGATCCTATTCAGGTCTGTGATATTTTCTCATGAACAATAATTTAGTTTCACAAGAATTGAGGTGACCTATTTTTTCACTGGAAAGTTTCCAAATATTGAGTTGTTCTCTCTCACATTTATCATCACCTCATTTCCTTGTTACAACTTTGCAAATCATTAGGTAAAAAAGAAAAGAACAAAAGAAACAGAGAAGATGGAAGGAAGGAATTTGCCCGTAAAGACAATATTTCATATTTTCTCAACTAACTGCAAAATTCAAATCAGATTTTCATTCATCCAAGCTAGGACTGTATCCCACTCAACCTCACTTGCCTACCTGATTTTGCACTCTGTTCATGCATTCTTTTTAACCATTCAAGAAATATGAGCATCAGCTATGTCTTTGGCACTAGAGGTACGATTGTGAGCTAAAGAGATATAGTGTCTCCCTTTATGGAGCCTACGATTTAGTGAGGAGATAGGGGGCAAACAAGCTAGCAACCTAATAAGAACACATTAAATTGATTAAGCGGGAGAAGCTGGGGTGGCTCAGCAGGTTAAGTGCTCGCTTTGCAGCCCCAGGGTTTGAGGATCGAATCCCAGCCCCGTCCCATGGAGCCCCATATGCTGAATTGAGGCATGCCCCCAGCTCAGTTATTGCCAGGGCAAGTTTCCCACATGGGAGGTCCCCAGCTCAGCCTGCAGCTTTCAGGGGCATGCCTCCCATGTGGTAGGCCCCTTGACCCGGTTCCCATCCTATGTGGCCCCAGCCCACCTGTGTGGAATGAAACCATGTTGAAAACTGATGATGCACAACTATGGAGACTGCTCTGGGCTCTCCCCCTTCTCTCTGTCTCTCCCTGTCTCTGCCTCTGTCAAAAACAATAAATCTTAAAAACAAAAAATAAATCTTTAAGTTGATTAAGTGCCAAGAGCAAAACTAATAAGGCGAAAGGGTAGAAAATAATGGGGGTTAGAATAAGGTGGGGAGGCATGCATGAGATATGTTTTCCTCAAAGAATAGAGTCACGTGACAAGCCAAAAAGTGAAATGGACTATTTATGACAACTTTTCAGAAATTATGTGGTTGTAACTCAGACCTGGAAAACAAGGGACCCTCTGGCTTGTCTGAGGCCACTGACTTAGAAAGGGTCAATCTTAGCAGAATTCATCTGTGTACACAGAAACAAGTTAAGACATTTAGTGCCCCTACAATGCCACGCTCATATGACTTCTATGATATAACTGTATTTTGTCATCTGTGTGACTTACATAAACCTCTCCTACTTATCCTATTATGGAGTTACCGTGTGCATGGCTTTGCCCACTCCTTTTGAGGGTTAGCAGTCTTCGAGAGAACAATTTGAAGGTTGGCAGTTAATTTCTTGTCTTCTACTTAGATTGCGTAAAACGTGACTAATTGACTTAAGTTGACCTGCCTGGTTTTTATTGTTGTGACTTATTAAAAAATGTGTCCTTTTCCCCCAAAGGCCTCTGGGCACATGCACAAAAAAATAGAAATATGTCAAATTAAAACCAGCAGATGAAAATTGAAACACACTCATAAAGGAAAAAAGAAAGATGCCAAGTAGCATTACTGGAAGGAAAAAACGAAACCAAATGGATAAAGCTTAGTCAATTTTTCAACAATTTACAAGGAGGACTTGTTCAAAGTAGATGTTAGAGTAACTTCCTATAAAATTGCCTGAGGGGAAGCCGGGATGGCTCAGTGGGTTAGGCGCTCACTTTGCAGCACCGGAGACCGAGGATCGAGTCCCTGTCCCGGCCTGTGCGGAACCATATGCTGAACTGGGAGCTTCCCCCAGTTCAGCTCTCTCTCTGTCTCTGTATCTCTCTCTCTCTCTCCCTCTCTGTCAAAAAAAAAAAAATATATATATATATATATTTAAAATTGCCTGAATAACTTTTGCCACTGCTTATTATCATACCAAATCAGAGAACTAGGAACATCCCCGGTAGTGATAGGATATAAATTGGAATTCTTTCTAAGCTAATGTTAGGATGTTGTCTAGCTCTTATGGAGTGAGATCTCATTCTTGTGCATGTCATTCATGAGAGGTGAGAAATTAGCCCTAAGCCCCTGTAACATTTCTCTGTGGAATGTGGTATCTTGCTCTCTGTCAGGCAGTCTGGAGATTAGCACTACTCACATGTGCAGAGGCAGGACAATGCCAACATGAAGAACAAGAATGATGGGGGGTGCTGGGATAGCACAGCAGCTGAGCACTTGCCTTCCAATTCAATTCCCAGCCCCGGTACATACAACCCCATATGCTGACCGGCAGCCCAACTGGTAAGTGCCAGGATGAGTCAGTGGGGAAGGTTCTCACCTCCATATGCGGGAGGCGCCAGGCTGGGCTGACACCCTGCACGGCCCCACACCCACCTGTGTGGAATGAAGCCATGTCACAGCTAATGATGTACAACTATTGAGACTGCTCTGCGCCCTCCACCCCTTCTCTCTTGCTCCCTCTCATCTTCTCTCAAGCAATAAAAATAAATCTAAAAAAAAAAAAAAAGAACTAAGGTTCTGGAGTTCTGAAACCAGATATCTGGGTTTGTAGCTCAGCTTGACAACTTACCTATATAATCTTGGGCAAGCTGCTTACCAGCTGTATGCCTCGGTTTCCCCATCTTTAAAATGCAGATATGAACAGTACATCCCACGGACTAGTGAGGACTAAATGAGTTAAAATGCCATATTTTGGAGTGTATAATGTGCTTCTGTGTGTAATGCGCACCTATGTTTTTGGCTTAAAATTTCAGGAGAAAAAAGTGTTTCATTTTAATTTTTTTAATTCAAATATTTATTTGTTTATATTTAGGTAAGCTGACAGCTGGTGAGGGTGGAGGTGCAGGAGGCTGAAGGAAGGTGTGACTCTGGACAAGTTGAGGCCCAAGCCAAGGTGATTATTGTATTCCAGGGTATTATTTTACATACAAATATCATCATTGATGTCTACAGTTACACTTTTAACTCCTAAGCATAAATAAAAGAATTAAAAACCTTTATATAGATGCAGCATTAGTACTATGCATGTATAATGTGCATCCTTATTTTTCCCCTCACAAATTTGGGCCAAAAAGTGCACATTATACATGGGAAAATACGGTATATAAACCTAGAGTCCATATGAAAAGAATTATAAATGTTAGTCATTATCAATACTTACACTTCTGATTAAATATTATGAATAGAATTATGTTATCTTTTCCTTTCAGTTACGCCAATGTGCCTGCCCACCCCCAGGAACCTCTGGTCCTCACGAGTTACCAGAGCTTGTCACACTCTTGGGCACTGTGCCCTTCTGTCTTGGTTGAGTCTTCTTACTTAATACTCCTTTGGTCAAAAGCCAGCTGTAGAGAGCTGACCAAATTATTTTGAGTATTTTTTTGATAACAAGTTGATCTGATGTACTGTTTTAGACAGAAAACAACAGTACTGTCCTGTTTCAAACATACATATGGTCAATCCACTGACACCTTGAATTTAGCTCAGTGAGACTAGGCTGACAATATGCATATTTGAAACGGGACTGTACTGTTGTTGCCTGTCCCAAAGGGTACGTCTGGTCAGGCCAGTAACAAAAGATGTTTTAGGACTACTAAGCTCACAGTTATATAAATGAAGAAGAAATATAGGGACTAGTTAGTACATAAATAAAGGTCAGAATTAGGATGGTGCCATGTAGTGGAGGTAGGCATTTCAAAGTTTTGTTTAAAGTGCTTTTAATATGATGAGTGTATTATGATTTTCTTTTTACTTATACTTCTTGAGGTATAGAACTTCTAGAATCTGTGTAAGTTGTTTCTTTTTCATGTCTCTCTCACCTCCCTTTGAGATTCTAATTAGTATGTTTGACCTTCTAAGAGTATAGCCTATATTGTTATTTTATTTTTACATTTTTCATCTGTTTCATTCTACTTATTTTATCTTAATACTTTTCTTCTGATTGTCTTCCAGTTCATTGATTATTTCTATAATTGTGACTAATCTGCTGCTAACTCAGTCTACCAAGTTCCGAATTTTGGTTAGTGTATCCTTACATTATAGAATTGCCGTGGTGTGTGGGGGTGGGGGTGCAGGGATAGCTCAACAGGTTGTGCACTTGCCTTTGCAACCCCAAGGTCTGTGGATTGAATCCCGGGCCCAGCCTACATAAACCCATATACTTAACTGTGGCACCCCCAGCTCGGCTCCTGCCCTGCCTGGCCCCACATCCACCTGTGTGGAATAAAACTATGTCACAACTATGGAGACTGCTCTGGGCCCACTCCCCCTACCCCCTCTCTCATCCTCTGTCAAACAATACAATAAATCTTTTCTAAAAAATGCCATTGGGTATTTTATTTTTATTGCTTCCAGTTTTCTGCCAAACTTCTCAACCTTATTGTTTTTATTTCATTGAACAGTTTCAGTGTAACTTTCTTTTTATTGTTAAATTTATTGGGGTGACATTGATTGGTAACAATTAGATAGCTTCCGGATGTACAAGTACACATCACATCACCCATGCATCGTATTATGTGCTCACCACCCCGAATCAGCTCCCCTTCCACCACCATATATCTGGTGCCCACTCCCCCCTCTCCCCACAACTCTCCCTCCCCCCTCCTCTCCCCTCTCCAGGTAACCACCAAACTATTGAGTGTGTCCATAATGCTGGTGCCCTCTCCCACCTCCCCTCCCACTCTCCTTCCCCCTCCTCCCCTTCTTTTTTAAGATTTATTTTTACTGGGTTTTTTTGACAGAGATAGAGAGACAGACAGAGACAGAGAGAAGGGGGAAGGCCCAGAGTAGTCTCCATAGTTGACAGCATTTGTTTTCCATATAGTTTCATTCCACAGGTGCCGCAGGGCTGCGCAGGGCAGGAACTGGGCTGGGAGCCTCCCACATAAGCCCTGGCAGGAATTGAACTGGGGGCACATCCCAGTTCAGCACATGGGACCGCATGGGCCCGCATGGGCCGGGGCCAGGATTTGATCCTCGGGCTCCAGGGCTGCAAAGTGAGCGCTTAGCCCGCTGCGCCATCCCAGCTTCCCCTCAGTGTAACTTTAAGGTTTATGTTGATTAACTCTGTTATGTGAATTATGGGAGAGAGGTCTATTTATATTGCCCACTGTTTTTCTTGAGTTTTGATCATATTATTATCTTGTCTCCTTGTGTGCCTCTCATATAAGGACATTTAGAAAAAATTAAATACCAGATATCACATATGAAATAATAGTACACAAATGATTTGATGCCTAGAATGATGCTCTCTTCATCCAGATAGAGTGACACTTATTTCTGGTAGGCTTCAATGCACAATAATATGCTCACTTGCTTTGATCCATTTTTAGGGACTGAGTAGACTCAAAGCTGGACTTCAGTCCCTGGAAGGCCTACCTAGTCTATTCCAAGTCATCCTTAGTCTTAGAGTCTTGGGATCTCAACCCTAAATGTGGGGTGTTTCCCATTGAACAACTTCCTTGAAAGAGCATAGAATACAATTTTAGTTCCCTGAGCTCCATTAGCCTGTCCCACCCCACCTCTCAGTATTTCGTTTTATTAGGACAGAAGATTCTTCTAGCGAAAAATGATTCCATATATTGGCTTCCAACTATGATTTTTCTCCATCTCTACATTTGGCCTTACATTTCCTTAATACCTTATAAATGCTGCAATGCCATTGAGACTATTGAAAAAAATACTTTGGTATTGTACTTAGCAGGAGGTTTAGTCTGAAATATCTAGTCTGATATTATCAGAGTTTGAATCAGGATAATTTGGGTAAATTATGGTGCTCCTGTAAGATATATAGAATTCTAATATGGAGCTGGGTTTGGGGAAAATATTTTATTTTCAAATCTTGAAATCATCCATATACCCATGTAGAGTTGTCCAATAGTTGATTTGAAACATAGGACAAAATTTGACAAAGAAAGCAACTGATTCTTACATTAGGTTTTGCCTGTGGAGAAAAATATTTACTAAAGCAATTATGTCTTACTCAAAAGGTCCAAAATTCAGAATTATACCGTGACTGATTGGTCATGAGCTTGACACTTTGCTTTACCCGTTATATACATAATCTCTTTTAATATATTTTTAAAGGTTACATATTAAATTGAGGAAACCTAAACAGTTTTAAAAAGAGATTTATTTTGGTGTTTGAGAGAAGGTGAGAGATACAGACAGACAGAAGGGAGGAGGGCCCAGAGCAGTCTCCATAGTTGTACATCATTAGTTGTGACATGGTTTTATTCCACACAGGTGGATTTGGGGCTGTGTGGGGTGAGAACCAATCCAGGGGCCTCTAACATGGGAGGGGAGAACCTTTGCCACTGTGTCATTCCAGGGGTTACCAATTGTGTCGCCATTCAGCATATGGTTCTGCATGGGCCAGGGCCAGGACTCAAACCCCAGACCTTACGATTGCAAAGCAGATGCTCAATTCCTGAGCCATCCATGCAGCCTTGAGCAGACCTAAACTTTATGGGTAAGTAACTTGCAGGAAATTACGTCTGGTAAGTGGTGAAATCTGAGGATAAATTACAGGTCGATCTGATTCCCAAGAAATTATTTTGTGTATTACTCCATTTCTGCTTTCTAGGTTTAGGACAAGACAGTATCATCAAACTTTTTGAAAAGTCAAAAAACGGGAGCACTAAAGTATGAGCTGTCACTGAGAGGGCAACACGCAGCCACAAGCACACCCTACTTTCTCATGCCGGGTGTTTCTCATGCCATGTTCCAAGAAAAGGAACCAGGGCTCCTTGGAGAAGTGGCTGATTCTGGGGCTGGGGTAGGGAATGTACAAGAGGAGCCTGGAACATCTTGTAGTGCAGAAAAGAAGGGAGTGCTCAGAAAACACACCAATGGGGGCATAGCAAGGGGACACAAGGATCAACTCAAAGAGCTCCCAGTGGCTACTTGAACAACAAAACAAATAAAAGAGCATTATAGTATAAACCCAAAGTGAAAATAAATCATCACGAGTCCTGTTATAGACTGACTTGTGCCCCACCCCCACATTCTTCTGTTGAAACCCTAATTCCCATTGTGAACATATTTGGAGATAGGGCCTTTAAGGAGGTAATTGGGTTTAAATGAGGTCGGAGCACTAGTGTCTTCCAAAGAGAAAAAACAACAGATCTCTCTCTCTCTCTCTCTGTCCGCTCTCCCTCTCTCCCTGCCTGTCCCTCTCTCTGTTCCTCTCTCCTTCCCTCTTCTCTTTCTCGCTGTCTCTCTCTCCCTCCCTCCCTTTCTCCTCCCTCTGCATGTGCACAGAGCAAAGGTCAAGTGAGACTACAGTGAGAAGGCAGCCACACAAAGGATAGTGTCTTCACCAGAAACCAGCCCCTGTTACTTTGATCTTAGCTTCCAGCCTCCAAAACAGTGAGAACATAATTTCTGTTATTAGAGTCACCCAGCCGGTGGCATTTTATTATAACAACCCTAGCAGACTGAGACAAGTCCACACTGATATAAATAAATGATTAAATAAATAAAGAGGTGGAGAGAAGAGACAAATTTCATGCCAAAGAGTTTTTTAACTTTAGGTAGATGCTGCCCCTTGAAGATGGAACATAACTCCTTACCCTTTCGATGTGGATTGTACACAGTGACATTCCTCCAAAGAGTGTAGTATGGAAAGAGGGTGGAAGGGTGTGGAAGATTAATATCACCAGTGGTAAGTCATGCTGCTAATGTCCCCCGGATATAATGTGACAACAATGACACTTTACTGCAGAGGTTTTCCTCTCCCAAACTATTGTCCCAGTTGAATCAAGAGAAAAACATCAGACAAAACCAAATCGAGGGCCACTCCACAAAATAATCCAATCAGTATTCCTCAAAGTGTCAAGGTCATCCAAGAGAAGCCACGTCTGGAAAACTGTCCCAGTTTAGAGGACCCCAAGGAGCCATGATGGCTAAACATGAGGTGTCCTGGATGGGGCCCTGAGACAAAGGAGTAGGTAAGACCTACAGACATCTAAATACGCGATGAGCTTTGATTAATAATAATGTATCCACATTGGCTCATTCACTGTGACGAATCTACCATGCTAACGTAGGACCTTAACATGGGGACACTGGGCATAGGGCATATATGGAAACGAACTGCACTTTTGTCTTGTGCAAGTTTTCTGTAAATCTAAAACTATTCTAAATTCTAAAGCCTCTATAATATAAAAACGCCAAATTGTGCATTTGTGGCATCTTCCGTTTTTGTATTGTTCCTTTGAAGGGATATTCCGAAGTAAATGTCCCTTAGCTCTAACTTAGGGGAAGAGTTTTTTTCTTCCCCCCATTGTTACAGTCGATGTCCTGCCTCCTCTTGGTAGAAGTCCAGGAGTTGAGGAAGGCTCAGGGGTGGGATGGGCAAGCTCAAAACTGAGCATGTTTCTCTGTCTGAACGAGGAATTCCTGCAGGTATACGTTAAAGAAGTATGTGCAGTCTCTATACTTGAAACATCCTCCACAACTTTATGTTTCCCTGCTTTTAATTGTCCATTTCTTTCTCCCTTTGTAGAGAATCTCTGAAAACCCCAGAAGACAGTATTTGCTTTTAGATGGTTTGGATTAAATCCTCTATTGTCTTTTTTTCCTTTGAATCCCTTGTTCTCTCTTTTCCCACAGAGAACCTCCCAGCCTTTTCATTTTATTTTAAGATTATGTTACTGAACCATATGATCCAGCTTCATCCTTGGCTTCTCAGTCTCCAAAGGGAAAAAAATGCCCACGCTGTGGAATTGAACAAACACGTGTACCTCTTCTCTTCCAGCCCCTGTCAGCTGCACGGTTCCAGCAGCCCTCGGAGTAGACCTACCACTCCAAACTCCATTCGTCCTGGATTTTAGTGCTGGCCTGCAACCAAGACCTTGCTCCAGCTGTCTGGGCCTCCAATTTCCTTAACTCTTTCTCTCTTCTTTACTCTAGTCTTGAGAATTAGAGATGGAGGCGAGGAGGTTTCATTCACTCTTCCCACAGGTGTCTATCAACCTTCTATTCTATGCCAGTCACCGAGGTTACAGCGGTGAGCCGGGCACGCGGGTCCCCGCCCACGTCGATGGCACGTTCTGACGGGTGGGCAGTAACTCTGGAGTGCTTATTACAGGATTTATTCACATGTGTGATTTCATTTAGTCCTGATGAGGGAGGCAGTAGCGTTAGCCTCATTTACTGAGACACAGGTGCTAACTGACTTACCCAAGGTCACGCAGCTGGGAAGTGACAGCGATATCATTGAAATCCAAGGACTCTGATTTCAGAGTCCTTGGATTCCTAACCAGTATACTGGTAAAATTGTTATTTGGGGGTAGAAAAGTACTGTTTCTTTCTGCTCTAAAAAATAATTGTATGCTGCTTTAAAACACTATCCATAGACTCTCCTTATTACAACTCTAAAAAGAAAAAGCAGTCCTGGCTTAAGGAAAATAACCCAAGTGGCACTCTATAGTTGCTTGTGTAGCATTCATTGTCCCTCTGTCCCATTTTTATGGAGAGCCTCCCTTCCCCCTCCTTTCTCCCTCCCCCTTCTTCTCCCCCTCCTTTCTCCCCCACCCCTCCTTCTTCTTCCCTCCCCCATTGCAGAGTATCCAGGTGGTTCAGGTTGGATGGACCCACCACCAACTCTCTGGGTAGACTCTGATTGGCCTGAACCAACATCCTGTGCCATCTCTCTGGCCACATGATTGGCAGGCATGAGGTCACTGCCCCAGGCATAACCCAATTGGTGACTGGCCTTCTCAGAGCCACCGTGATTGGTTCAGGTTTATATAAGATGAGCAGTAGGGCGCTTTCTCCTCCCCATTAGGGACAATGAGGTCCACACCCCAAGTGCTGCTGGCAGCCACCGGGAAGCAAAGCCGAGGTTCTGACTGGACCACCCTGTCGTCTGCCTCGCTTCTCGACTTTCCAGTAATGTGAGTCAGAAATACTCTCTCTTAAGTCACTTTGAATTGCAATTTCTTTTAATTTCATCCCAAATTATGCCATATGACACAAATAACTTTTTGTTTTCTAGGTATGCAAATCCCAAACATTAAGTAAGATTTTTAAAAAACAGAATCCATAAGAAACCCAAAAGAAAATTGTTACATTGTCCAGAGCGCTTCCCACATTTAGAGATCATTGGCAAAGAAATTGGGATCTGGGGAAGCCAGGATGGCTCAGTGGGTTAGGCGCTCACTTTGCAGCCCCCGGGGACCGAGGATCGAATCCCGGCCCCGGCCTGTGCGGACCCATATGCTGAGCTGGGGAGTGCCCCCAGTTTGGTTCTCACTGGAATGAGACCCCGGCCCAGTTCCTGCCCTGTGCAGCCCCGCGCCCACCTGTGGAATGAAACTATGTGGAAAAACCAATGTTGTGCAACTATGGAGACTGTTCTGGGCCCTCCCCCTTCTCGCTGTCTCTGACTGTATCTCTCTGTCTGTCAAAAAAAAAAAAATAAATCTTTAAAAAAAAAAAGAAATTGGGATCTCTGACTTATGTGACAAAAATAAGATAAAATAAAATAAAACGCACCTAGCCCAGCTGACGCCTTTGTTTCACACATGAAGATAATCAAGATGGCAAGCAAACAGTTTGGGGCCAGATGTAACAGATGCTTAGTTAATTGGCCCGTGATATGCTGGTTTCAGATTTTAGTCTTGGATTTGGTTGCTAAAAACACTCCTGTTTTGCCAAACAACACTGTTTTGGAGATTTGCCATCACAAACAGAGAGAGCTTGCTGTGATGAAGATTTGTGCCTTTTAGGGGGACCATGAGACACCACTAGATTATAATAACGTGAGAGGCAAGACATCAGCCTGCTCGTATTCAATTAATCACACATTACTCACTAGATTTAAAAGTGCAGCTTCATTCTTTGTAACTAGTAACTAAGTGGGAAGATAATAGCTATATGATGGGGATTTCACAATGCATGAGAAGTTGCATTCTACCCATGAGTGTGGACCCTTCAAAGGATACTCCCTCTGTGTCCAATGTAATGTCACACGGAGAACGTAGCCTCTGAGGACACAAGGTCAAAGCTAATTAGAAATAGTGGAGACGTGGCACAGGAAGGCTTGACATTTACCAAATTGGGAAGATCAGTCTGGAGAGAAGTTTGCTCTCTAATCTGGGCCTTCCTATTATGTTTCAGTTTCCCTGAAAGATAGCTTTGTTGTCCCAAGATGGCTCTGGAAAATAACATAGTGAAGATAACAGCTTTGTGCTCTGCTCTTAGAACAAAATATTAAGAAACTAGAGATCTGCCTGGCATGGTAAAAAGAGAAGTGTTTAGAAGCTTTCCCCTTCCGTTCTTGTTTTATTTTTTTAAGATTATTTTATCGTTTTGACAGCGAGAGACAGAGGGGGGTGAGGGGAAGGGCCCAGAGTGGTCTCCATACTTGCACGTACGTCATCAGTTTTTGACATTGTTTCATTCCACACAGGTGGGCACAGGCCACACAGGGCAGAAACCGGGCCAGGGGCCTCCTGTGTGGGAAGCATGCCCCTGTCACCCGGGAGCCTCCCATATGGGAAGCATGCCCCAGGCTGAACCGGGGACCTCCCACATGGGAAGCTTGCCCCAGCTGGAACCGAACTGGGGGCCTCCCACATGGGAAACATACCCCAGTTCAGCATATGGGTCCACACCAACCAGGGCCAGGACTCGATCCTCAGACCCCAGGGCTGCAAGGTGAACGAACGCTCAACCTACTGAGCCATCCCAGCATCCCCTTTATTTCTTTTAACACTACTATATCTGACAATTGGGACCTGGATAGGCATAAAGCATATATTCCCATAGGAATAAAATACATCTGGATTGCTGCTCTGTTAAAATGAATGAGGGAGAAAGTCGTGTCTAGTGCAAGTGTAACATCATATGCAAGCAGTGCCTGGCCTCTGAATAGATGGTGCCCCAGGAAGCAGTTTTTATGGGTTGTATGGGAGTTGGGACATATTTTTTGTTAGGAACAAATGTGACTGTCCAGAGGCCAGCCCACCTGGCTTGCTTGTAATGGCCTCATGATGGAAGTTACCATAAAACCCAGCCGCCGCGTTAATGGTGCTTCTGAAGGGAAATGGGCCAGATTACACTTAGTTTGCAGTCCTTATGGGCTGTGTGGATCGGGGTCCTCCTCCTTGACTGTTCCACAGGGATGTGGCATTATGTGCAGAAGGTTTTTAAGGGGTGGGAGTAGGCAAGGACAACCCAGGAAGGAAACAGAACTATGGGGCTGCGACAGAGGGGACCAGAGAAACGTAGCCAGGGGGTGAGGCCGCTGGTGGCTCCTAAAGTCTCTGCGGTTGACTCTTTTCCTTTTCAAAAACAAATCTTTGAGGACAGCATCAAGGATGCGGATTTTGCCTAAGGCCACTTTGTAGACAAAGGAAATGATAGGGGCTTTAATTCAATGCAAAGAATTAGGGGACACCTCCCTAATTGATGATCCAGGGAATCTCGGAAACCTCCCTGTGAGCAGTAGAACTCTGATGTTTGAAGATCTCAGAGTTGTGTGTATTGGACTTTCCCACACTTATAGCTATCAGAAAGAAAGGTCAAATTGAGTAGACGTCAAACTGTTACGCTGATGTGCACATCCCTGCAACAAAGGCCTCATTATAATTTTATCTTTCTATTCCAGGCAAACAAAATTTGACTTCTCAATGAAATGTGAGCCAAGCTGAAATTCTGTTTCTCTTTATTATTTGAAAATTTTAATTTAGTTCTATTTTATTTCAGGAAGTGCACATTACTTTTTCTGTGAAAAACATAATACTCATCTTTACGTAGTTTGCCTGTGTGAACAAAACCCATCTAAAATGAAATAAATTATGCAAAGGTTTTTCTTGGGAGAGGGGTCCATACCTTTCCTCGGTTTTTAGAAGTATTGAGGTCACCAAAATAGTCAAGAGTCACTGCTCTATAAGAATGAAAGTACAAGCGTTAATTATAAGTCCACTTACAGTTTTGTGACAGATGGTTTTTCAGAAGAGCTGGAGATTTTCATAAGTATCCAAAATGGCAACGTTAGGGTGCATTTCATTTAAAAGTGCTAAATGCCTCAATCCCTGTCTTAAGATGAGAAATGCACAATTTAAGTTTACTTGTGGGTTTTTAATGTAACTTAGAAGTTTCTTTTTAGAGAGAGATACAGTTGTAAATGTATAATTTATATAAATGTGTTTATGTATTATAATATTTATATTATAGCTATTAATTAAAGGTAAACATATGTAAGTTACCTAAGCAGCTAATAATCCCTGGTAATTCACTTATTTCTTGCTATGGCACTTTGTCGAAGTTGCTGTTAATGAGAACTGGTAAACTGTAAACTCTTTAAGATCGGCAACTCCACCTTCCAGGTTCACTGACTCTCCTTAATGACTCAATTTTTTGCTCTCCATCCTTTTTTTTTTTTTTTTAAGATTGATTTTATGTTTGAGAGAGAGAGAGAGAAGGGGAGAGAGCCTAGAGCAGTCTCCATAGTTGTACATCATCAGTTGTGACATGGTTTCATTCCACACAGGTGGATGTGGGACCATGGAGGGTCGCAACCGCACTAGGGACCTCCCTCATGGGAGGCGAGAACCTTCACTACTGAGCCATCTTGGCGGTTACCAGTTGCACTGCAGTTCAGCATATGGTGTTTGCATGGGCAGGGCCAGGAAGCGATCCCTAGACCTAGTGATTGCGAGGCAAGTGCTCAACCACTGAGCTACTCCTGCATCCCCTCCATCTTTTTATATACCTCAGAGTCTATTCCACATCCCTTCAGGATAAGTACTCACTGGGGGTCTAGTTATCTTTCTTAGTGTCTTCTTACTATTTTCACCTACTCAGTAGTCTAGTTGTTGCCTTCTGGTGTTGTTCTCTCTGTGAATATCCTCTGCTACTCCTCTGAATTCTTTCTGCTCGTTTATTGTAATAATCTTTGCTCATTTTACAGCTTTCTCTTTATCACAGGCTTCCTGAAGTTCCTTCATGCTCCAGTTTCCTTTCTTGGGAAGAGAGACCCAAGATCATAATCATTGGATAAGCGTTGCCCGAACACCTCTGTGGATGTCAGACAATATACTAGTTACTGGGGTAAGACGTTCAGTCTCTGCCCTCCAAGAACTAAACTCCAGGCTGATGATGCAGCCTGGTAAGGTCTTCCAGGGCCTGTCCCTCCCCGAGGAAGAGGAAGAGCTGTTGTGAATGAATAGTTTGGGTGCTACCCACCCAGCCATATTTACCTATCAACTGTATCCCTGAGCATCCTATGGGTGCTAAGTAAATATGCCATTCCCCAGTCTCGTTTTACAGAGGGACAAGCAGATATGCATAAATGGTGGCTATTATATCAATATGTTCATTTAAAAAAGTAATTACTCTGGGGGATGCCATGATAGCTCACCAGGTTGAGCACTTGCCTTACAACCACGAAGTCCGGGGACCACGTGCCGACCCCTGGCTGTGCAAGCCCATATGCGGATCTGTGTGGTGCAACTGGTAACCACTGAGATGGCTCTGCAGTGAAGGTTCTCAGCTCCCACGTAGGAGGTTCCGGGTTTGGTTCCTGCCCCATGTGGTCCCACATCCACCTGTGTGGAATGAAACCATGTCACAACTGATGTACAGCTGTGGAGACTGCTCTGGGCCCTCCTTGCTTCTCTCTCTCTCTCACCTTCTCTCAGAACAATAAAATAAATCTAAAAAAAGAATTTTAAAAAAGGGTTTTAATCACTCTGAGAACATTCCAATTTTCCTAGCCCCCCCCAAAACAGTCCTATTCCTTTTTGGCTGCTCTGGTTAAGTGTCAGCACTTCCAGGTAGATGGCTTTGGACTTTATCTAATCAGCCAGTCAGTTAACAAATGTTCCAGGTTGATATGAGTCCTCTGGGGACACCACGCAGAACACAAAAGACTCTGCTCTCAGGAGGTTGCCATCTACTGCAGAGGAAGCAGAGAGGGGGTCTGTCATATAGTCCCTTCCCCCATTTCTCTCAGGCCTGATGTGATTTTCTGCCCAGGTCATTCAAGTCCTCTCCCTGGTTGGGTTTGCCCAGTGGACGCGACCTCAGCTCTTCTCACGGGACAGCCTCCAGGGTGTGCCCGGGTCCCTCTGAGTGGCTCACGCAGCAGTAACAATGGCCTCTCTGCTCCGGGCATTGATTTTACTGGCTCCGTGTAGATTGTTGTTCAGCCCAGGGACAGTGGTCGCCCTGACTACCCTGAGCTGAGTCACAGCGTATTGTTTGGCCAGATTCTTCTACAGGACAGACTGTCCCATTCGTGTGTGCTCCTGTGAAACTCATAAAGGTGGACGTGCTCCATAAGATCGCTAAGAGTTTTCCCAGAACCATTTAAATTTTATTTCTGGGGAAACAAACGGCAAGTCAAAGCCTGGGACACAGCCTTCAAAGCATTTCAAAGCAAATACCCCAGCAGAGTGGGGTGTGAAGTGCGCAAGATCTCATGCCTCCTCACACCCTCCTGCAGCCTGCGCTTTGTGAGACACGACACACGTCCCTTCAGCCTTGTTCAGGACCCTGTGCTAACATGCACTGGACACAAGGTTGTTCCTCAAATGGCCCTATTGGGCTTTTCATTGTTTCCAACACTATGGTTTCCAGAAGGAATGTCATCCTGGCCAGATTGGTACTTTTATTGATTTGAAGTCCATCCATACCTTGTTCTTCTAGCCGCCCATCTACAATCTGGTGGGGAGAGGACACCCCTATTCCTGACTACCTATGCCCCCTACTCTGGTGCATGAGGAGGTTGATTAGGGTGCCCACTCATCACTGTGAAGGTTAATTTTATGTTGTCAACTTAGCTGGGTTTGTAGTCCCCAAATATTTGGTAAAACGTTATTCTGGGT
This sequence comes from Craseonycteris thonglongyai, assembly GCA_004027555.1. Taxonomy (NCBI): domain Eukaryota; kingdom Metazoa; phylum Chordata; class Mammalia; order Chiroptera; family Craseonycteridae; genus Craseonycteris; species Craseonycteris thonglongyai. The sequence continues at coordinate 6,638 of PVKE010009204.1, read as the reverse complement.
GTGCCTGTAAGGATTTTTTTTTTTTTTGCTATGTTAGTTTTTTGCAGTTACAGTTGACACGCAATATTATATTAGTTTCAGGTGTATGTATGACATAGTGATTAAACATTTAAATAGCTTACACAGTGATCACTCTGAGAAGTCCAGTACCCCCCGACACCATATAGTTATTACAATATTATTCCCTATGCTATACTGTATATCTTCGTGACGATTCTGTAACTGGCAATTTGTACATCTTAATCCCTTTCCCTTTTTCTCCCAGATCTCCTCTCCCCACGGTTCCCTCCCATCTGGCAACCATCAGTTTGTTCTCTATTTATGTGTTTGTTTCTGTTTTGTTTATTTTGTTTTTTTAGATGCCGCATAGAAGTGAAATCATATGGTATTTGTCTTTCTCCGTCTGACTTACTTCACTTAGCAGACTATGTGAGGGTATTTTTAGATGAGGTCAACATTTAAATTGGTGGACTCTGAGTAAAGCAGATCCTGCCCCGTAACGTGGGTGGGCCACATCTAATCAGTTGAAAGACTGACTAGAACAAAAGACCAAATTTCCCAAGCGAGAGGGCAGTCCACCAGCAGACAGCCTTTGGATTTGTACTGTGACACTGACTCTTCCTTGGGTTTCCAGACTGCCAACCCACCCAGCAGATTTTGGTCTTGCTGGCCTCCACAATTTGTGAGCCGATTCCTTAAAATATATCTGTCCATTGACCTGTGTGTGTGTGTGTGTGTCTCACACACACACACATACCTTATTGCTGTAACATTATACTAACTTGCCAGCTAGTGGACATGTTCATGGATTGACTTGAGACTGATTTAGTTAGAAGAAATTGGGCCTTTGGAACCCATTCTCCTCTTGATCAAACTAAGCACTCAACTCCAAAGACCAAGATGAAATGTGACCTACTTATCAGATAAGGAAGTGGTGGTAATGACAAGCTGTCTACCAGCTATTCTGCCCAAGTTCCCAGGGAGGATATTTCAAGGGTAGCAGTGTATGTGGCTGGCAAAGGAGATGACATTACTAATCTCCTTGTACCACGGTGTGACTGCTGCTGGGACACAGTTCTTCCCTTGCTTTCCCCCTGGGAATGTCCTTCAGGAGTTGAGTGTCCTAATTGACTTGTTTCTGACAGTGGCCTCTCTACTTTCTTATAGGGTCTACCTCTCCTCCTTCTGTCCCTCCCCTCTTTGGCTCCACGGGTTGTTCTCATTCTGATAGCCAGTGTGTACGAGCCCTGGGCCTATTTCCTCAAATCCAGTCAGAAGAACCTTGACCCAAATCCGACTGGTGCCACTGTGCTGAACTTAGCAAATGGAATACTTAGGAGTAAGGCTGGGTCAAGCTGGCTAGAAGAAGGTTATCTCTGATTATATATTTTTAAACTTTTAAAACATTATCAATATCTTTCTTTAAACATGGGTTATCTCTGAGTACATATTTTTATACATTTAAAACATTATCAATATCTTACTTTAAATGTGTTCCCTATGTCTTCCACTTTGCTTCCAAGAAAAATAATCAAAATGGTATTTTTTGGGACGTGCTTGAGCACAAACTAAAATTTATGCTTTTTCTCTTGTCCCCCCTAAAGCAAAATAATCTGAAACATATTTTGAAGCAACTGCCTATTAGCCCCATAGTGAGGATACATTTATCTTCCACTAATCACTAAATCAGCAACTTCCTCCCTGTTCAGCAGGAAGATCCCCTGCCTTCGCAGATTACCTAAAGATAAAACATCTCCACAGATGACCTGGCCCCCCAAAGCTCCATAGCTTGACCACGTAATATTGGAATTCAGTCCTCATTTTGTATCCTAATTTTGTTGAGCTTTGTTCTAGAACAGGCCTGGCAGACTTTCTCAGGACAAGGGCCAAGTGTCATGGTCCACTAGCTTTTTTATTATTTGGGCAGTCACCCCAAAATTGCTTGGCGGTCCACTGGTAGACCGCCATTGATGTGTTGCCCAGCCTTGTTCTAGAAGAGTAGTTCACCACCTTGACAATGCCTCAGAATCACGTGTGGAGTTTTAAAAACGTAGGTGTGCCCAAGTTCTAGCCCTGAATTTTCTGATTTAGTAGATCTAGGATGAGGCCCAGCAGTCTGTCATCTTAACTTCACAGGTGATTCTGTTGTCAGACCAAATAACCAACCGTTCTCAACTTTCCAAGCCTGCTTCCCACAGCCCACTGTATACAGACTATCAGCCACATGGATTGTATCAATTGATACTCAAAGGAGAACTCCAGACTAGCTCCTCTTGCTAAAAACGACACATGCTCTATGTACTCACAACAGAATTCAGTTGTAATGACTCACCATGGCTCACTGGCCAGAGCACTCCCTTTAGTATCAATCATTGCTCTGCTCCTGCTGGTCCCCTGCCATTCCTGGCACCACTGTTACTCTAACAGCTGGTCACAATTAGGGAAGCTGTCACCATATACATATAAAGATTTCTGTAACTGGTGCTGGGGATGGGAGGAGGGAGTTAGGGAAGATTTGTGAGTTTGGGCTCACCTCCAGACAATGTATGTTCTGCTGAGGCCAGCTGCTGGAACCATGACCTCTGACCCTACAAGGTGACAAGAGATGCTGTCTGCCAGGTCTTTACACCTCATGTGTGTTGTTCATGCTCATCTAGCTCACCAAGGTCCAAGACCCCTTCTCCACCTCAGACCCCAAATGTGTGTTGGAAGAGGTTCTGGGCAACCAATAGCATTAAAAACCAGACACTGGGAAGTGTCCGGGTCAGCGAGGCAGGGGAGGGAACCCTTCTACTTCAGACATGTTCTAGGGGACATTGGAGTCCGCCCTGTGAAAACCTGCCTAGGGAAGCACCTTCCTCTCCTGGTGAGACATAGTCTAGCCTGGTGGGAAGTGGTGTCTTAGTTTAGTGAGCCCCTTTAGTGACTCATCCCACTAAAACCCAAGGGTAGAGTTTTTTTTTTTTAACAAAAGAATACTGTGTCCTTAGATTTGGGGAATGTTCCCAGACCTGTACCCAAACTCTCAAAATCTGTTCACTTACCCCTGCTTCTTCAGCTTCTAGCCCTTGGTCATGCTCACACCTATATTTCTTCTCCCCCTCTTTTCTCTCTCTCTAATCCTAGCCTCTTTGGATTGCATTTCTTTGGTTTCGATGTTCTCCACGGTTCTGATTTAAATTCCAAGATGCTGCTTCTTGAGAAGGCTCTAGTGGTCCAGTGACCTCTCCCCAGCACCCTTTCTGGGTTTCTGAGATGAGAACATCATAACTCAGGCACAGCCTGAGTTGGTGCAGAGGTTAGACCCAAAACATCCAGCAAGACTCAGGAAGAAAAATCAATGCCACTTCCTGCATGTAGGGAAGAAACTGCAAGAGAACACCTAACCCCAGTGGGCTTCCTCCTTCTGGTTCCCTAGCTTAGTGGTGTCCAACCTTTTGACTTTCCTGGGCCACACTGGAAGAGTTGTCTTGGGTCACAGATAAAATACACTAATAGCAATGATAGCTAATGAGTTGGGGGAAAAAAAGTCACAAAATAATCTCATAATGTTTTCAGTATTTGTGTTGGACCTCATTCAAGGACATCCTGGATCACAGGTTGGATGTGCCAGCTTAGCTCTTACCAATGGTACTGAGTTATTTCTTAATTGCTTCATCACTATTCATGACTCCCTGTCTTGTTTCTTTCATCTTACTAGATTGTTAGCTCTTTGAGGGCAAGAACAATATGCTATATCTATTGTGTGTCCCCATGGTGTTTGGTATAGCCTTTTACTTGGTAGAAGTTGCCAAATAAACAGTACATTTAAACACTAAGAAATAAGCAGAATATATATATAGCTATCTATATACAAAGACAGAAATAAAAGGGATGGACTCAGGGATTTCTGTGATCTTAAATGAAATGCACTATTGTTGAATATTTGGAAGCCTCTAGAAAGAGTCATTGAAAAATAGGAAGAATCTACCCACTTCTCCCAGGAGAGGGGCAGGTGTCGTATAAATCCAACAAAAGGATTCATTAAGAATGGCTGAACTCGTACTCTGAAATGAGACTCTATGAAATTGCAATTAACTATCAATTTTTCCAGGTCTCTTCCCCTAAAGCTATAAGGAAGACATAGTGGGTTGTGATAACAACCTTTAGTTCATCTTCATTTATGAACCTGTGGTAGCATTAACCAGGGTGGGCTAGAGACTTATCTGGAACCTTTTCCAGGCACTTTGCTAACTGTGTTGTGACATCAATTTATTTTTTCTTCTTCAAAGTCTATAAGCACAGAAAATAACTAGCCTTGCTTATGTCATTGCTCCCAGTATGATCTGTAAGTGATGAATCTTTATGAGTTGATTCTTAGGGAAGATTTTGTTCCTCTTCTGCAAATGCTGGCTAGATTCTTTAAATTGATGCTGCATCCCTCTTTCTCTCTTTACCTAAACTGCGTTTAGATTCTCTGTGTAGGCTTTGACTTGGAGAATGTTCCCAGGCTTTATGCTCTGAGAAATAAGGATCATTGTGCAATCAACTCACTCTTTGCAGTTGTTTTAAACAGCTTTGGTGGGTACCGTCACTTTCTGCTTGGAATGTGAACTGAAAATGGATTTTCCTCTGTGCTGCCATGACACTTCCTGCAGCTCAGAATCAGCAGCTTTGAGGCATCGTCACTTTGGGTTCAATGGCCTGCGGGAGCCGTGGTTCATGGCATGAAAAGGAGGGTGGATGCTGCTGTTTGCAGTTGGAGGTGAAGGTTGTTTATGTAAGGTTCGCCGAAGAAGGACCATACCGAATTTTGGTTTAGCAGGAGAGTTTATTAGAAACAGCCAAGAAATGGCCAGGCTGATGCTGAAAGAGGGAAAGACTGCATTGGCCCCTTCTGGGGGTTGGGAGAGCTTTTTATACAAGGGGGTCAGAAGAACCAGAAAAGGGAGTGGAGGAGGGGGATCAGCAAGTACTAGCACCTAGGTTGGGCATGTTTAGTGGATGATCTGGAGCCAAGTCCCACCACCTTGCAGGCTTTTCTTTTTTTTTTTATTGTTAAATGTATTGGGGTAACATTGATTGATCTCAATTTCATTGTGTCCAGGTGTACAAATCTACATGACATTGTCTATACATCGCATTATGTGCTCCCCACCCAGAATCAGCTCACTTTCCATCACTGTTTGTTTAAGGTGACCAGATGTCCCGCTTTTGGCAGAACAGTCCTGATTTTTAACAGTTTGTCCCGCGTCCCGCGGCATTTTAAAAAAGTCCCAATTTTTGGAAAGAATGCACGACAAGCTAGGGAACGGCAGGATAGACCAAATTTTTAATCAAGAACCCCCTCCTCCCGGTCAATGGTGTCCCGCTTTACCAATGTTACAATCTGGTCACCTTACGTTTGATTCCCCCTCTCTCCAGGGAGGTACCTGTGGCTGCTGCTTTGTCCTGTTTTTTTCCTCTTCCCACCCTCTCCCCCTTCAGCCCTAACAGTTGGATGATGGGAGAGAGGAGTACCTAGTAAAGATCTCTACCGGTATAATGCATGATCGGTTTTCTCTGATCCAAAGAATACATACAATTCAATCAATTTAGAGCCAGGGGTAGAGTCTGTGAGTGAGGGTAGCTTAACAAAAACCTACCCAGGAAATATTTTGTTTCTAGGTGTGAGATAAAATAGGAGGCAGGACTGGGATGGGTGTGTGTGTGTGTGTGTGACTTCATTCCAAGAGAATGAGGACTTGGGCTCTTCGTGAGTTGATGAGCTGCCATTGTGACAGCCCTTTTCATGACAGGTCAGCCGCCCACACTTGTTGGCTCCCATGTGACTCGTCTCTGGTCCTTGGGTTAGCGTGAGCTCCCGAGCCTCACTTCCAATAAAGCTTCTACAGAGTGTCTGTTGCCCACGCCTGTGTATTTGTCTCTCGACGTTCCACCCCCAGCTCTAGAACTCTGCTTGCTGTCAGCCCACGTGTCTCTTCAAGGAGTCGGGTGACTTTGTGCTGCAGTGCCGTGAAATTAAGGCCACATCTTCCCTGGGCGGCTCCTCCCCACACACCTCAGGTAGCTCCTCTAAAATATATGATAATAGACAGAAAATGAGCTTTTCATGACTCCTTCCAAAAAAAACAAGTGTGCCTGGCTGGCATCTTTTTCGGTTTGCTTGTGGAGGGGACTGGGGGTTGGTGTGGCAGTGAGAAAGGAGGGACAGTGTGCAGATGCAGGACTTGGGCAGGAGTCTATCCCGGTGCGGCTTGGCTTTTGTTTTTATTTTTGTTTTGACAACAGTAGAGCCCAGAGCACAGTTTGCTTTTTAGCTATAATTGCTGAAAAAAGATCTTTTGTCTTGAGGAAAGCCAGAGAGTTTATGTAGCAGCCACGTAATCCCAGATACTTGATTTGGGCTCCTTGAATAAGGCCACGCGTGATAAGCGCCAAGACTACAGAGTGGCTGAGGCACTAAGTGTAGAAGAGTGGAAATGGTGCTCGATTCAGAAGACGAAGTTTTGAATGCATCTGCAATTGGAGCCAAATTGGCTCCAGTAATGTAGGTGAGCCATGTAGAGCACAGGGCACGAGTTTCTGAAGGGGGCGAGTGTGACAGGGTTACGTCTGCTTTCCTGAGGTCCTGGTAGCAGCTGTGTGTGTGTGTGTGT
>PVKE010009203.1:26477-45557 GCA_004027555.1 Craseonycteris thonglongyai | reverse complement strand
CGAATCCTGGTCAGGGTCAAGGGAAGGAGATTGGGCCAAGAGGTCCAGAGCTCTAGCTTGAGCTTAGTCAAATGATCTTTCAGGATCCCCTTAGCTCGCTCCACCTTAACGGAAGATTGGGGGTGGTAGGGGATGTGCAGTTTCCAGGTGATTCGGAGGCCTTCCGAGACCTGTTGTACAACCTGAGCAGTGAAGGCCGGGCCGTTGTCCAACTAGAGGAAGGCAAGGAGACCAAATTGCGAAATGACTTGTTCTAGGAGGATGGTTGTCACCATATCTGCAGTTTCCTTAGTGGTAGGAAAGGCCTTGATCCAACCTGAAAAGGTATCAACCATAGTGAACCAGTATTGAAAATGTTTGACTTGGCATGTGGGTGAAGTCAATTTGCCAGTCCTCGCCAGGCTGATGTCCGTGCATCTTATGAGTAGGGGTCCCGGCTGAGTAGGTGGGGCAGGCCATATGGGCCTTTTGGATTAGCATCCCTTAGTCCTGGAAAGTGAAAGAGAGGGTCCAGAAAGTGGAAAATTTCCTTCGAAACAATGTGTAGGGAGTTGTGGACATCAGACAGGAGGGTTTCAGCCTGTGCCTGTGGGAGAGCAATTTCATTACCTATGAAGATCCAGCCCTTATCCGCCATATGGCTATTATGCTGTAACAAGGTGGCTGTTTTTTTCGGGGGAGTAGGCAGGCTGAGTAGGGGTGGTCAGGAAAGGTATGGGGGCAGGGAAAGGACCCGAGGTGAGGGAGCGGGCCACGGAATCGGCCCATGAGTTGCCTGTGCCACCGGGTTCCCAGAGAATTGGTGCCCCCTGCTATGGATAATTGCCATTTTGGAGGGTAGCTGGAGGGCTTCAAGGAGTTTAGAGAGAAGGGTGGCTTTTTAAGAGGTGGTACCCTCAGGCTGGGGGTTGGCCTCATGTGTGGAAGAGGTGCTAACCACTGTGCAGGCCACCTTGCTATGGCCCAGGGCCGAGCAGGGAACTGCTGTCCACAAAAAGAGTGAGGTCAAGGTATTCCAGGGGGGTGGTCAGAGAGCCCCTGGTCAGGGGGAGCTCAGGGCCTCAATGGCCTGAGGGCAGGAGTGTGAAGGGTGGGATGGGTGGGCAGCGGCTGGCAAGAGGGAAGCCGGGTTAAAGGGAGGGGAAGGATATAGGGAGATGGTAGGATCTTCGATGAACAGGAGATGGAATTCCTGGAGCCTGGAGGGACCTAAGAGGGAGAGACATTTGTGTCCCAAAAGGTCCGTCAACCTGTGGGAGGAAAATATTGAGATGGGCAGAGCCAGGGTGAGTTTTAAAGCTTCCTTGGTAAGCTCGGCTGCAGCCGCCAAAGCCCGGAGACAGGGCTGCCATCCCCGGACTGTGGGGTCCAGCTGTCGGGAGAGATAGGCCAGTGGCTAAAGTGAAGGGCCCACGGGTTGGGCCAGGAGGCCGGTGGCTATGCCATGGCGTTAGTCTGTGAACAGATGGAAAGGACTATCGGGTTAGGTAGCAAAAGAGGAGGGGACGAGACCAAGGCATCCCTGAGAGCTGTGATAGCTTGGCGGACATCGGAGGGGGAGGTGAGTGGTCCTGAGGGTGCGTCCTTGGCTGCCAGGTAGAGTGGTCTGGCGAGGAGGGCAAAGTTGGGAACCCAATGGTGGAAGAACCCAACCAGCCCCAGAAAAGAAAGAATCTGACCTGCCGTTTCTGGTGGTTGAAGCTCTCAGCTGGCCTGAGTGCAATCAGAGGTAAGGCTTTTGGATGTCGGGGTGAGACAGATGCCTAGATATGTGACAGAGGCAGAGGACAGTTGGGCCTTGGCTGGAGAGACTCGATAGCTATGTGAACCCAGATAATTAAGGAGAGAGGCAGTGTGTGTTTGGGATGCATTCAGAGAAGGGCTGCATAGAAGGAGGTTATCCACATATTGAAGTAGAGTGCTTGGACTTGGGGCAGGAGGTGAGATCCCGGGCCAGGGCCTGCCCAAACAAATGTGGGCTATCCCGAAAGCCCTGGGGAAGAACTGTCCATGTCAGCTGCTGAGCTGCATGGGTGTTGGGGTCCTCCCAGGTGAAGGCAAAGAGGAAGTATGCATCTGGGCATAGGGGGACTATGAAGAAAGCGTCCTTAAGATCCAGGACAGTGAAATGAGTAGTGGACGGGGGTATATGGGAAAGAAGAGTACAGGGTTAGGGACTACTGGATGAAGGGAGGCCACAGCCTCATTAATGAGGCGGAGGTCTTGAACCAGGAGTTGGTCCCCTGAGGACTTGCAGACTGGCAGGATCGGGGTGTTGCAGGGGGAGTCAGTGGGGATAAGGAGGCCTTGGCCAAGGAGCCGGGAAATGATAGGTGTAAGTCCCTGGCGGTGGGCCTCAGAAATGGGAAATTGAGGACGAGAGGGGAATTTGGTGGGGTCTTTTAGCTGGATGCGGACGGACTGGTGGTGGGTAGCAATGGTAGGTTTGGAGGTGCCCCAGACCTTTGGGTCTACTTTGTCTGGGGGCAGCAGAGGATAAGGGGTTTGGGAGGTAACAGGCCCAGTTGTAGACTGAATGAGGGGGAGGAGGAAGTGAGAAGAGGAAGCTTTGGGGGAGAGCTGAAGCATGGCTCCCAGGCGGTAGAGAATGTCCCTGCCGAGGAGGGAGACAGGACAGGAGGGTATGACCAAAAAGGAGTGGATGGCCCTCTAAAGAGCAGGAGAGGGGAGAGAGGGCGTCCCATCGATACCCATGATCGAGACCTGGGAAGGGAGGCGAGGCCCGGAAGAAGTAGGCAGAACCAAGTAGGTAGCCCCCGTGTCCACCAGAAAGGAGATGGACTCACCCGCAGCGTTACCCTGGGCTCGGCAAGGGTGATGGGGTCCTCGAGTCTGGGCATCGTCAGTCGTCGGCCAGCCCCAGGAGATAGAGCGAAGCCATCGCTGGCCTGCCTGCCCCCCACGTAGAGTGGTGGAGGGCGGGGCGGCCAGGGGGCAGTCGCTCCCGTGGCCCGGTTGCTTGCAAGCAGGGCAAGGCTTGGTGGGCGGCCTGGGGTAGGAGCACCGACGGGACCAGTGGCCTTCTTTGCCACATTTGAAACAGGCTCCAGGCGGAGCACTGTGTTTCAAAGGTTTCCCCAGGTTCCATCTGCTCGAACCAGCCGGCCTCAGGGCAGCCGCTAGGGCTTGGGTTTGGAGCGCCACCTTCTGTTGCATCCGAGCCGGCCGGCGGGATTCGGCTACTTCGTCCCGGGCGGAAACATTTTAAATGCCATATTTACCAGGTCTTGGGCAGGGGCCTGGGGTCCCTGTTTTGCCCGTTTAATATCAGGGGCAGATTGAGTGCTAAAATAGGTAGCCAGTACCGTGGCCCCTGCAGTGGCAACTGGGTGCAGGCGGGTATAGAGGGTTAGAGCCTCAGTGAGGCGGCTAAGAAAGACTGTGGGATTTTTGTCCAGGCCTTGAGTCATTTATTGGTTATTTCAGGCGGCTGTGATGGCAGCGGCAGGCAGGTGGGGCGGTCCGGCCTCCCCGGAGTCGCCATCTTTACATGAAGGGAGGGGGCTTCCCTAAGGCGGGAACCACCATCTTTACACGAAGGGAGGGGGCTTCCCTAAGGCGGGAACCACCATCGTTAACAAAGGGGAGTTAGAGGAACTAACTCAAGGGAGGGGAGGTCCAGAGGGGACCGGTGGAGCAGGCTGGGTTGGCACAGAGTATGGAGGAGGAATGGGAGAGTCAGGTCTGGGAGGAGGGGAAGTGAGAGTTTCTGGGGGTTCAGAGAGCGGTGAGGGGTCAGAGTCCAGAGAGGGGTTGGTTGAGAGAGGCAGAGGGAAGGACGGGGAGAAGGGCGGGAGCGCAAATCCCAGTGTTGTTAAAAGTGCCTGAACATAAGGAACCACCGAACATATGCTTGTCCTGCAGCTTTAATTATTTGAGATCAGTGGGGCTGTTGAAAGCAAAAGTCCCCTCGGGGGGCCAAATGGACTGATTATCCAGCGGATATTGAGGCCAAGCCCGAGTAGAGAGAAACAGGAGCCGTTTATGGTGGAGTTCCTCGGAGAGTCAGATTGGCAGGATTAGTGAGGAGACACCCCAGGGGCGTCTTTGGGTCAGATTTGGACTCAGTGTTACCCCTGGCCAACCAGTCTCAGAGTGGCGAGAGAGAGAGAGATAGGCGTCCCTAATCCCTGGTCTCTGGCCACGGACGGAAACGGAGAGGTGCCTCAGACTTGTGAGTTCACCTCGCCGAGAGGACGAGCAGATGATCTGGACGTCTCCAGACTATCCGGCGTCCGGAAGGACAACGGGGGGGGGGGGGTTCCTGGTGCGGCCGCAAGGACAAGGACCCCAAACAGCTGAGACTGGTAGGCCAGGGGAAGGAGGGACTTACCCCACATGGCCAGATCGAGCGCGTGGTCGGCGGTCCCTGGTCTTTCCCAGAAGGGAGAGGAGCAGCTCACACGGTCGCCCGCGCAGTCTATCTCCTCCCAGGTTTCAGCACCAAATGTAAGGAAGTGATTTAAGGAAGCAACATGGGAGATTGAGTGGCTAATCAAATGTGAGCCTTTATTGGGGGGTGGGGGGGAGGCTCCCAGGCAACATCCTTCGGTCCGAGGAAAAAGGTCTGGGCCGAAGAATGCGCACGTGGGGAAGGGAGTGAGTGGGTTATATAGGGCTCTGGGGTCGGGGAGAGGTGGATCAGGCTGCCAATGGAAGTCCCGCCTTCCAAAGTTCCCAGGCAGGTTACAGCCACTTGGAAAGTCCCCTTTGCCACATCCTATTTGCCTGGGCCCCCGAGGCCCACCGACCTTACAGATATAAAACAGGGTTAGATTACAGCCATAATCATTAATGTTAAAGATCTGCAGCAACATTTTCTCATCAAGAATGATGATACCTTTTTCTAAGATATGCTTTTAAGTTCTATTGATAAACTATACATCTAAATCTATAATCACTTTATGCACATGGCATAGTTTGAATTTCAATTTATTTTAAAGACAAAATGGATGAATGTTTTTAACATCATTTAGTAATTGTTGTTCTCAGCAACAAATAAAATTTTCTAAACATTAGAGAAGTTGAATGGAAGGCAAATCAGCTAATTGAAATAGCACCTCTTTATCAGTTTTAGTGATGTGACAATGCTTTGTAGCCTTCTTAAAAGTGTTAACAATGATGTGCTCAGGCTACCATCACACATGTGTAAAGTATTTCTCCATCCTTCACAAGGAAAACAAAAACACAAGAGTAGCTTCTCTCTATGAGATATTATATGCATTACTTTTATGCTAAAATCAATTGAATAGACTCGGGTCTCCCATCCAGCCTGCGAGTTCCTCTTATCCGGCCCATGGAGACCTTTTTATCTGAATAAAATAATATTAAACAAATAATTAAAAACAACATATATGTTTTGATTCTTCTTTATTTGGACCTCGAGTGTGTAGTCGGCCCCCAAACTGCTGTTTGATAGTTAATGCAGCCTGCGGGCTGAAAACTTTGGAGACCCCTGGAATAGAGAACAGATTAAATATGTATAGATATTTTAATTGAATATCTTTTTTAGATCATAATAAATTTATCTCCAACCTCAACATATTTATTTAGCCTGTTTTTGTTCAGATGAAGTATTTTCTCATGATGGTATATTTTATATAGAAATTATTCTCAAACGAATTGATTAGTCTTTTTGATTTTAGGTCCCTATAACAATTCAAAAAAGTCATTATTCTGTAATTTTTAATGATTACCGGTACTCTTACTGTTTATCTTGAATATTTTTTCTCTAAAAAAGAGAGAATCTCTACATCCTTACCTGCAGCCCTCTATGGAAGAAATAAGATAGCATAATATTTGTTTAGCAATTTTGATTGGCTCTTCTGCTATTATTTGTACTATTCGAATTTTACAATTATAAAATACTGTCCAAAACCTTTGTATAGGCTCAATTCAAGTGGTCAGGTTTAGAAAATACTGCAGACTTTACAAGGAGTGTTTATATGTAACAAAAGTAAAATATATCTATTTTTTAAACCTTAGTTTATTCTGTAGTTACTAGAAATGGATGCCATTATTCAAAAATACCAGCTTGGTTTTAGCATAAAAAGAAAAGCTAGCCCCCTACCATGTTGTAGCTTCAAATCGTACTTTATAATAATACAATGTGGGGACTCCAGACACCCTGGAATTATCTTTTGGAGGGTGAGCCCTTTGTAGTACAGGCTCCCCCTTCTAGGTGTGTGTTCTAGGAACCCCTCTGCGACAGCGCATCAGCTGGTGGTGTAGAAGGCTGCAATTGGCTGAAATCGTCGAATTTTTTCAGGAACTCGTTCAACATGTCTGCCCATTTCCTAATGGGTGATATACACAAACATGTGGCATGACAACACACCTGCGCACACTGTACTGAGTGTTCTGACGTTCTGACCAAAAGCAACATGCCCTCATGCCCCACCCTTTCTATCCACCCAGTCTCACCTCAAACAATTTTTTTGTGTTTGTTTTTCGAGATGAAAGAAGTCCTCAAGGGAAACATTTTGCTGATGTGGAAGAAGTGAAACAAAATACAGCAGAAGCACTGAAAGGCATCAAAATTGACAAGTTCAAAAACTGTTTAGAGCAGTGGAAAAAGCATTTTTTGCATCAAATGGAGAGTACTTTGAAGGTGACTGAAGTTGGAACATGTAAGAATAAATACACAATTTTTTATAAGTACATTTCATGTTTTGGGGTTTCCCCTCATGTTCTTGAATAATATACAAATTTGGCAAAAATCCCATTTTCCAGGCACCTATAAACTATAGATGCAAAAGAAAGAATAATATAGTTTGGGACATGTATAAATATGTATACAATTATAAATTTACACCAACATTATAAGCTTTTCTCTGATTGGAGAGAGGGGCTAAGGTCCAAAATATATAACGAACTAATATAACTGAATGACAAAAACCAAAGTATCTGATTAAAAAATGGTCAGCGTACCTGAACAGACACATCTCCCAAGAAGATATACGATCAGCTAACAGATAGATGTAAATGAAGCATAATAAGTAACATAGGAAATTGATCTCAACCACTAGGATGCATGAGGAGGCCCCTCCCAGGTTATAGAAGTAACAAGTAACCACATCTGAAACCCGCAGCTAGAGAAAAACAAGAACCAATTTCATCCAGCATCCCTGAGCAGGGCTTGACCTTCAGCTAATTATAATGTCCTTGTAATCTTATTTACATTATGGTTACTCTGACTCACCTCATGTGCCTGTCACCATGACAATTCCTGAGGAACCAAATAAGGAAGAAAAAAGCAGGAAATGAGGGCTTTGCCCAGGAGAAAAACAGCAACAACAACAACACAAAAACCAAAAACCAAAACAATTGGAGATTACCAAGACCTGCCTGTAGTAGAGATAAAAACAACTTGTCAGGACTTCTTTTGGGAGGGGGTGTAGGGGGACTCAAGCTCCGAGTTAACCCACACTTCTGTCTCAAGTGTACACTTTTGCTTTTGTAAACTCCTTGTGCTTTCCTATGCCTCTTTCACCTTGTATTCTTTCTTGAGCAAAGAATCTGGTCACTGCTGCTGTAGGTTGAGTCCTCTCTTAAATATCCCCGTGAGCCTTTAGCAACAAAAAAAAAATGCTCAACTTCACTAGGTCTTAGGAAAACACAAGTCGGAACCACAATGAGATATTCCCATACTCTGATTATAATGTCTATTATCAAGAAGACAATAAATAAGAAATGTTGGAGTGGTTATGGAGAAAAAGTAACCCTCAACCCTGCTGGTGGGGCTGTTAATTGGTACAGTCACTATTAAAAAAAGTATTTTCCTCAAAAAGTGAGGAGTAGGCATCTGGTCAGCTTACTATGTTCATTGCAACATTATTCATGGTGGTCAAGACAAGGAAACAACCAAAGTGTTTTGTTTGTTTGTTTGTTTGCTTGTTTGTTTTGATAGATAATTGCGTAAAGAAGATGTGGTACGTAGATACAATAGAATATTACTTGTCTATAAGAAAAGATAAAATACTGCCATTTGTGACAACATGGATGAGTCTTGATATTTATCATGCTAAGCAAAACAAGTCAGAATACTTTGAGAACCATAATGACTTCATTTAGATTTGTATGTGGCATCTAGAACTGAAAACAGTGAACAAACAAGAAAAACAGACAAAAACTCAAGATACAGATAACAGTTTAGTGGTTACTAGAGGGTAGGTGAGGAGGTAGAAGAAGGTAAAGAGGGTCAACTATATGATGACAGAGGGAGATTTGACTTTGGGAGGTGAACACATAATGCAGTATATAAATAAAATATTATAGAATTGTACACTTGAAACCTATATAATTTTATTAATCAATGTCACCCCAAGAAATCTAATAAAAATTAAAATAAAATACTTTTTGGGGTTAGAAAAAAAACATAATTTCTTTATTTTATCCAAATTACATTTATTTTCTTTAAAAATGTCTTTTCATGGATGAATAACACATAATCTTGATTATTAATATGTGAAGTACTTTCCTTTTTTATACTTAATCAAAAAAGAAGCCAAGATTATTAGTCAATAGTCAGTCATGTGTTCATGCACTTATACTTTTATAATGTTCATATATCATATAACCTTTGTGGCAAAAAGTTAAACATCATATTATAGCAAGAGCTTCAGTCGAGAGCTCATAACTCACATTGCAGTCCATTAGTCTCAGTTAAAGCTTATAATAGAAGGCATGATTTCTTAAACAGTTTTGGAACACATGATGAGAGCATTATGCAGTCACCTAGTACTAGTAATCATAAAAGATATGCTTCAGTTTATCAGCCAATAGATACTAAAGTATCAGTAAAATTATTTCCCTTTATATGTATAACTGACTCATCTTTATAATTGGGGTCTCATGAAAGCAAGCATCACTGAGATTTAACACAGACCAAGGGAAACAAAAAACATTACACGGATATTTGCTACTCTTTATGTAGGCTGTATTTTAAGGTCAGCAAAAACAGAGTGTTTCATTTTCTCTTTTCCCCTATGAAGAAAATGCCAAAACATCTTAGAAGCTGGTTGTGATTGATTTGCAGGTGCAAAGAGTTGAATTTAAGGAACCATGGTGATTGGATAAATAAAAAAGTATTGTGGGGAAAAAAGTATACCTGTGAGATATAAATTTTTACATCAGCCAAAATATACTGTAATATTTTTAAGATAATTGTTAGAAATCAGAAATTAAGACATAAAATCTTACATGTGAATTTTCTTTATTTTACAAAGTAATAGTTATGGTTTTTAGGTTAATATTCACGCAAAGACTTCTATTTTTCTAAAGCCATAAGCTTTTTTATGTCTTTTAAAATTGCATTTTCGGGGAAGCACTTAAATTCAGGAGCTACATTTATTCTCTAAGTAATGGCCAAGGAATGATGATACATATTCAAAATTTTCTCCAGAGTAGATTTACGGACAGTGATTAGAATAAAGTGACTGATTTTATGGGAAATTATTTTTACAACCATTTAATCAAGTCAGGTTTATTGAAATCTCTGTTTATTACCAAATATAAACACATCTAAATTTAAACCCGTCCTTGAGTGTTGTTTTAAATATAGTCAACCTGATTGCCAGAAAATATAACATTTATAATATAAATTTTCTAAACAGTTTACATTAAAATGTGATGTTTCCTCACTATCTAACTTTCTTCTGAAGTTCTTCTATCATCAGGGAGTTTCTCAGGGCATAAAAATTGATTTTATTATTGTTTAAAATCAATAACTTAGATTTTAAATTTGTTAATCAGGAACAGTTCAGGGGAGAGAATCCTGCCCAATACTGAGCAAATGTATTAAAAAACAAAGAACATCAATGTGAATTTAACTTTGTCATAAAGGGGAATTTAGCTTTTCATTTACCTATCTCTCTTTATTCAAAAACAGTGAACAAATAGTTTAATAGAAGAATAATACAGGCCATAAAATTACTAAATAATAAGCTTGTACTTAATTTTATCAATATTGTTATGTAAGCTGAGCTCCTTAAGGCTGACATCTGGCATCATTTTACTGGGTATACCCTCACTAGAAAGCCTTATGATTGAAGGGTCCTCATATTGAAGTCTATGCAGAGAGATTTTGACCTGTCAGTATACAATTTGCCCTTGCCTATGGAATAAGACCATATAAGCTGCAGTAGACATTCCAAAGTCAAATGTCTATGAAGTATAAAATATGCAAATAAAAACCACAATGAGATACCACCTGTTAGAATGGCTATAATCAACAAGACAAAGGATAACAAGTGCTGGAGAGGCTGTGGAGAAAAAGGAACCCTCATACACTGCTGGTGGGAATGTAAACTGGTACAACCACTATGGAAGGCAGTGTGGAGATTCCTCAAAAAATTAGGAATGGAATTGCCATATGACCCAGCAACCCCTCTTCTGAGTATCTACCCAAAAAACCTGAAAAACTTTAATTTGCAAAGATATATGTACCCCAATGTTCATTGCAGCATTGTTTACAAGGGCAAAGTCATGGAAACAACCAAAGTGTCCTCTGATAGATGACTGGATAAAGAAGTTGAGGTACATTTACACAATGGAATACTACTCAGTGATAGGAAAAGATGAAATACAGTCATTTGTGACAACATGGCTATATTGAAAACATTAAGCAAAATAAGTCAGACTTATTTTGATTCTTGAAAGAGTCAAGAAACATATGACCTCACTCATAGGTGAAATATAAAACTGAAAGTAACACAGAAACAAAAACTCATGGACACAGTCAGTGGTTTGGCAGTTGCCTGGAGGTGGGGGTGGGGAGGTGAGGGGGCAGGGCTGGGGGAGTATGGTGAGGGGACATTAAATGTAAAAATAAATAACTAATAAAAAAATATGAAGCTACTTGTATATTTCTCAATTTTGGACATTCAAAACCTGTCACATAGCTAGAAGCCTCAAGACTACATAGTTCATGTATTAATTATTACAGTGCCATCAATTCTTAAGGCCTGTGTTGTGGCCACTACAACTTACTCATTTTTCATGTATGCCATTTTTCAAGTTTACTCTTTACCTCTTATTGAAAGCCTTGACACAATTCCCCACATATTAGCACTGTCAGGGGGTTCTTGCCTTTGTTTATGTACCAAATTTTAAACCAATTAAAAATGACTCTAACTCAATGAACATATATGCTGGACATTCATTTTTTTTTTAATATATTTTTTGTATTTATTTATTTTTGACAGAGAGAGAGAGAAAGAGAGAGAGAGATACAGAGACAGAGAGAACTGAACTGGGGGAGCTCCCAGTTCAGCATATGGTTCCGCACGGGCCGGGGCCGGGATTCGATCCCTGGTCCCCGGCGCTGCAAAGTGAGCGCTTAGCCCACTGAGCCATCCCGGCTTCCCCTGGACATTCATTTTAAATTATGTCTTGGACAGGTTAAAACAATATTTTCTTTAGGTTATATGCATAAAACAATGGTAATTATGACCAAGCATAAAGTATAATAAAGTAGAAATGGAATAAATATTAATATAATGAGAAGATACCAATGAAAATAGAATTAAAAGATAGACCCACAAAGGTGGAGAGAAGTGAGTTAACTTGTTAGGATAAATGTGGTTAATTATGTTGAAAACACATTAATTTGAGATCCTTTTTCTGTCTTGGTTGCTGATTCACGCACCATATTCATCAACCGTTACTTGATGATCTACTATGGTCCAAGAACTACAAAAATACATTGTGGAAAAATTAAGCCTGACATTTTTTTTCCCCCCAAAGGTGCTTTTTTAGTCTAATGAAAAAGAGACATTTATTTAGGAATAACTGCAATACAATAATAATTGCTATATGACAGAGTTACTATGGGAACATACAATGACCCTTTGCATAGACTAAAAAAGGAGAAATGACACTTGGGGTGAGATTTTGCCTAAAATTCGTCTTAAAGAGAGACTGCCTTCATGTGAAAGAGAAACAGCTGATTCCTATTTATTCTTTATTCTCAACATATTCTACAGCAAAAGCATATTTTGTCAACTTGCTTCCTCATTTCTTCAACCCCATTTTTTTAGAGTAGATTTTATTTTTTTTAATAGTTTTAGGTTTATAATAAAATTGAAAGAAGAGGAAAGAACATTCTCTCCTCTACTGCTTGCCTTCACAGGTTCATTACTTTCTCTATCAACATCCTACAGCAGGGTGGTACATTTGTTACAACTGATGATCCTGTATTGATACATTGTGATCACCCCAAGTCCATTAGGGTTTACTCATGGTGTTTTACATTTTATTGGTTTTGACAAATGTATAATGACACACGTCTACCATTAGAGTGTAATACAGAGTAGTCTCACTGCCTTAAAAGTCCTTTTTGCTGCCTTTTAATACTTCCCTCCTCCCTAACCTCCGGCAACCACTGATCTCTTTACTCTCTACAAAATTTTGCCCTTTCCAGAAGGTCATATAGTTGTAATTATATAGTATATAGTAAGCTTGTTCATTCCATGTTCTAAGGGGCTGTATGTGGCCCAACATAAATTCATAAACATTCTTAAAACATTATAAGATTATTTTGCATGATTTTTTAAAAAGCTCATCGGGTATTATTAGTGTTAGTGTATTTTATGTGTGGTCCAAGACAATTCTTCTTCCAATGTGGCCCAAGGAAATCAAAATCTTGGACACCCCTGGTAAATAGTCTTATCAGATTTACTTCTTTCATTTAACAATATGCATTTAAGGTTCTTCTGTGTCTTTTATGACTTGATAGCTTTCTTACTTTTATTTTATTTATTATTTTTAGGTGTTTGTTAAAAATATAGATAATATACATACTATATTAATTTTAGGGGTATACCATCGTTATTCGACATTTATATACCTAAAGAAGTGATCACCATGATAAATCCAACAACCATCTGACACTATACTATGCTATATATATTCAATATTGTTTTATATTAATTTTAACCACATCATAGTGGTTAGATATTTATATAATTTAAGAAGTGATCCCCTTGACTAGTCTAGTACCCATCTGTCATTATACATCGTTATTACCATATCATTTTCTATGCTTTATTTTATATCTCCATGACTCTTCTATAACTACCAATTGTACCTCTTAATTTCTTAACCTTTTTACCCTGCCCCCAACCCCTCCCAACTATCACACCAACAAATCTAGAACCTATATGACACTATTTACAATTATTACATTAATATTGACTATATTTCTTGTTCTGTATCCTACACCCCCATAACTACTTTGTAACAACCAATTTGTACTTTTTAATCTCTTCCCCCTTTCACCCAACTCCTTCTACACACCTCCTATCTGGTAATCATACAAATATTTTTTTGTATCTATGGTTTGTTTCTGTTGTTTATTTTGTTCTTTAGATTCCACATATAAGCAAAAACACATTGCATCTGTCTTGGTCTGACACTCTACTCAGCACAAAACCCTTATATTTTTGATTGGAGCTTTTAATCTATTTAAATTAAAAGCAATTGTTGATAGATATATAGCTAATGTTATTTTATTATTTATAGTTTTTCTTCTTCATTTTTTTCATCTTAAAGAAGTCCCTCTAACATTTCTTGCATTACTATACTAGTTCAGTGGTGATAAACTGCTTTAGCTTTTTCTTGTCTCAGAAACTCTTCATCTATCCTTTAATTTTAAACAATAGCCTTTCTGGGTAGAGTAATCTTGGTTGTAGGGCCTTGCTTTTATCACATTGAATATTTTCTGTCAATTCCTTCTGACCTGCAAAGTTTCTGTTGGGAAATCAACTAACTGTATTATGGCAGTTCCCTTATAAATTACTACTTGCCTTTTTTCTGCTGCTATTAGGATTCTCTCTTTGTCTATAAACTTTGCCATTTTAATAATAATATGTCTTGGTGTGGGCCTGTTCGGTTCGTCTTGTTTTGGACTCTGTGTTTCCTGGGCTTGTATGTGTATATTTCTCACCAGGTTAGGGATGTTTATAGTCATTATTTCTTCAAATAGGTTTTCAATCCCTTGCTCTCCTCTTCTGGTACCCCTATGATGTGAATGTTGTTACACGTAATATTGTCCCAGAGCTCTCTGAAACGATCCTCTTTTCTTTTTTTCCCCCTCTCTGTTCTGCTATCTCATCTTCTAAATCATTGATTCGATCCTCTGCTTCATCTAGTCTGATAGTGTAGTGCATTCTTCATTTCAGTTATTGTATTCTTTATTTCTCACTGGTTATTTATGGTTTCTGTGTTATATTTTATGCTTGTTATCTTTTTGTTTGAGTTTTAAGTTCCTTGAGCATCCACGATTGCCGGAGAGACCTATGTAATATGTTCCCTGTGGGGCAGTAGTCACCTGTGCTGGGTGCTCCAGGGGTGTCCCTTGTGCGGGATGTGTGTGCCCTCCTGTTATAGTCGAGCCTCGATTGCTATTGGCATGTCAGTGGTGGGATTGACGCTCAGGTGGAAGAATTGTGAGGTTTGGCCCCATCCACAGTTTATGGGCTGCTATGCAAGAGGCTTACGCCACTGACTGCGATTTGCCCTAGCAGGCTCCAGTGCCCATTACAACTGTTCTTTGTGTGTGGCACTTTGGGGGCTCATTAAGCAGTGCTGTGCTGTGGTCTGAAGCCATCCTCTATTATCTCCATTCTTGGGCCTCTTTGGACGTTCTCTGGGGCAGGCCCAGTTCAGCCACTTCCTATGACTGTCAGGGGGACTACCAGATAAAAACTTTAAAGCAGTTCATGGTTGTTTTGCTGCCTGTGCTATACCTGGAGGATTGTGGGTAAGGCCATGCTGGGAACTGAGGACAGCTGCCATGACTTCTGGATCTCAGGTACCTCCACAAAAAGCCATATCACCCCAAAGCCTGCTGCCACCTGCTGGCTCCCTTAAGGTCTGACTACTGATAAAGCCTCATGTGGTAAGTGAGCTGGGTGAGACAGAACCTCAGAGACCCACTAGTGTGAGGAGAGTGTGTTCACCAGCTTAGTGTAGGTTCTGGTTTGCTGCCAGTGATGCGCCTGGAGCTACTCAGCAAGTCTCAGAGCACATGGAGGTCATCTGACACCTGCCTAGGACTTGCAGACTCTGATAGGTTTTCAAGAAAGACTACAATGCAGCCAGGGCTGGCTGCTTACCAGAGAAAGTGCCTCCAGCAGTGGGGAAATTGTTTAGGGTGGGGTCCCAGTGAGTCCACAGGGTGGAGCAGCAGAGTTCACCAGACCAATCAGATTTAGATTTGGCCTTGTGGGGGTAGGGCGCAACACAGAAAAGATGGCACAAGCTTGCAGGCTGCAGCGGAAGAAGATGAAAGTGGTGACATTCCTCCAGCCCTCGCCCCAAAGCCGCAGGCTTCAGTTTGCCCTCTGCGTACCTCCAACACCTTCTTTGTTACTGTCCCTCCACTGGAGCCCAGGGTAAGTAACTGAGCATGCAGGCCCTTTAGGAGGCTGTCCGGGTTTCCTGCAGCAGTTGGTTAGAATCCCCACCGCTTTTCACAGTCAGATGTGGTAGAAGCTTGTCTTCCCATCACCAGTCCTCGGGGCTGGGGAGCCTGGTGGGGGCTGGGGTCCCTCACTTCTCTGGAGGGAAACTCTATGGCTGAGATATTCCTCCTGATTCTCAATTGCCACATGGAGGTTTGGGGTTCTGCCTCTCCTCCAAGTTTCGATAAGTTTCCTTCTTTATATTCTTAGATATAAAACTTCTGTTCAGCTAGACTTCAGACAATTCTCCGGGTTCATTGTTTTAATACTGAGTTGTAATTTTAACATAGCGATGAAATGAAGCAGGAGCAGTGCTTACTCCCCTACCTTGGATCTCTTCCCCAACCTCATGTTTTTTCTTTATGATGAGTATATTGAGAATTTATTGTTGTGTTTTTATTGTTGTTTGCTTCTAGTGTTTATGCTTTTCCTTAACAATAGATGTTTTGTTAATCATTATTTAAATGTAAGGTTGTTAAACTAAATCATTCTTCTCTGATTGGCAATTATTAGTATTCTCTTTAATATTAGAAATATCATTTGTTAACAATAACTGTGAAAACTAAAAATAATTTTATGCTCTTTATATCCTCCAGAAAACCTTAACTGAATACAAACTGGATCCATTCACTTCATGACCTGCTCCTTATCCAACGCAGTGTTTTTGTTTTTGTTTGTAATATTGTTGCAGACAAAAAACATGAAGATCTCTAGTTAATATTCAGTCAAACTTCATTAAAGTCATAAAATTATAGATACATATTTTAAATACATTAGTTTTTGTTTTTCTTATATCCACTTAAAATTCCATATTCATTTATAGATTATGTCAAAGTATTTTTTATTCTTTCAGTACTTTTGTTGTATACACAATTCACCTTTTTTTACTATATGGTTATTTATTGCTAATATTATTTCCTTATGTTCTCTTAATTTCTAATCTTTATATTTAACAGTGGTAATTATAAAATTATTAATAATTAATTTTTATTATAATTCTAAAGTTCCTACTTTATAAATTGGTTTGAACTAATTTTACCCTTTTATATATTTATTATTATATTTTTCGAGTCCAGTCTATCAATCTGTCTATTTTAAAACATGTTGAAGAGCTCTCATGGCTATAGTTATGCCTTAATTAAGGAGAATTTTTATATTCCTCAGTGGCTGGTAATAAATTATCCTTTTTAGCTTTATTTATGTATCATATATGCTTTAAAAAGCATACCATCATGACTTCAAAGAATCCTCCATTGAGAGTTAAAGAGAAAAACAGTTGTTTCATAGGCAAAACTCTTTATATATCATACTCAAGTGGCAATCATATAAATATGTATATTGTTACCTACTGGCAATTCAAATTATTTATTCCTTATATGAGAAGACCTATCAACAAATTTACCCTTTGCAAACACATTCTATGGATAATTAAATAAATAAAAATAACATTTGTATAGAAGCAGAAATATTTTGTTGTGGATAATACAGAAAAACAATATACTTTTTAAACCTTAATTTTAACTTAAAATAAAAAAATTAATAATAAAAATTAAGGACTCCTGATCTATCTATGGAACTGTCTCTGTACCTCTATGGAAGCTGCTACAGAGAATCTGTTACTAAACTATCAGAATTCTTGTAATATCCTGAATTCAATCCACCTCCTTGTATTTACTACTTCTTTGTAAAATTTGGGAGAAATTTTTCTCATATTTTGTGCTTGATAATGGGAGCTTAGAGGAAATAGTTTAGATCTAAGTTTATTCTCGTGGCATTTTTAAGTTTAATTCTCAGTTGTTGCATAAAATGCTTTATTTCTAAGTAAAAGCTACCATCACTACTTCTAAAACAGTTAACCATCATTAATAAGCCTACTTATGCTGAAAATTTACGATTCTTATAAAAATGGAAACCTATGCTGTTTCTTACTATACATCTCTGTTAAAAAATATTTTTTCTTTTTTTAAAGATTTATTTTACTGTTATTTGTTTTTGTTTTTTGTTTGTTTTTTTGACAGAAAGAGAGATACATATAGCAACAGAGATACAGAGAGGAGGGAGGAGGGTCCACAACAGTCACCACAGTTGTATGCCATTAATTTCAGCATAGTTTCATTCCACACAGGTGGGTGCAGGGCTGTGCAGGCCACAACCCAGGTGGGAACCAAACTGGGGGCTTCCCACATGGGAAGCACACCCCAGTTCAGCATATGGGTCCTCAGACCCTGGGACTGCAAGGTGAGCACTCAGCCCGCTGAGCCATTCCAGCATCCCCAGGAAATATTTTCTATTGAGGATGTTTTTTTTTTTGAGACTTAAAAGATGAGAGAAATTGAAAAGAGTGCCTTGTCTCACAGGTAATACTGAAGACTCAATTTATTATGGTAAAAGACTGCTGTGTTGAATTTTTTGTTTTCTTTCTAGCACTGATTATCAACTTTGGTATAAAGACAACCAGGGTTTATATTTATACAGACTCCTTTTCTGTTCCAGAATTATGAAAAAGCTAAGAAGTAGAATGTGGTGCTTAGAAGATGTGAAAGAACAGTCAAAGGACTGGAGCTTGAACTGTAAGAAAGGTAAGCTATGGCAAAAAAACAGTACTGCCTAGGGAGAACACAGAGGAGTTGTTGGATTAAGTGGCCTGAGGAAAGAGAGAAGTAAAAAGTAATAATATTCAGTGTAATAAGCCTCAAAGAAGCAGGAGTTTTATTGAAGGAAAAGCTATTTTCAGGAAGCTGCCTTGGGGTTGAGGAGAGATAATGTACAGACTATAGGAAATAAGTATTCTTAAAGGAGAACCTGCTGGCAGTTAAAAGCAGGAGGTAGAGACTTTATCAATCATGGAATGATTGAAGTTTCAGAGGATACAGTGGAAAGAGAGAAGAAAGTGTTGAATTAAGTCACCAAAAAGAAAGCTTATAGCGTTGAGTAGCTATAGATAATCAACATACCGATAATGTTATCATTTTAGGCGTTAAGTAAAGGGAATGGAATAACCCTCATAATGGACATTATTGACTGATGAGTGGCTATATGTTAAATTACATTGGCCCCCAGTATCACAGAATGCTAAGGACCAAGTAAATGCCTTCTTTATAGGCCTAATGGCTATGGAGTGTTCAGCATAAGTTATCACACCAGGTGGCTGAGAGCAAATACTGTTATTCACCTAGCTCTTGTTCTTTTCCCATCAAGTCTTTGAGGTGGGCGTGATGTTGGGCAGGCAAACCTTGGCTGGCACATCCAGATTTTCAATTTATGGCAAATCGTATCACATTTTGCATGTGTTGTTTTTTTTTTTTTTGCTTTGCACTATTTGAGGATATTGTCCTTGAAACAAAAGTTCCAGGGACCAAATTCTTTTTTCCAAAATGTATTAGATGGTGATATATATTTAAAGTATTTCTGCAAGCTATATTCTGTATTTTCAAGCAATTTGGAAAAGAAAACCCTTATTTCTATGGTTCTTTAAAGATTTTTTTTTTTTTTTTTTAAAGATTTTTTTTTTTTTTTTTTTTTTTTTTTTTTTTTTTTTTTTTTTTTTTTTTTTTTTTTTTTTTTTTTTTTTTTTTTTTTTTTTTTTTTTTTTTTT
>PVKE010009203.1:0-26377 GCA_004027555.1 Craseonycteris thonglongyai | reverse complement strand
TGGTTCTTTACATGTCATATTATAAGGAGGGAAACAAGAAAATAGAGTGAATAGGACCAAGTTACCTCTCGCTTGATTAAGCTTCCAAGAAAACTTATTTTCTTGAATTAATTTCACTTTGAATAATAACTAACATATTATGTTCTGGTGTTCATATCTTTCTACAAGATTCATGCAGATTATTTATATACCTGGACTAAAATTGATAGTATGTATGATCTCTGGCTTCTCTGGATACCCAGTGACTGACACAATTGTTTCTAAAAATTTACACAACAGAACTAGAGAAGATATCATAAAATCTTCTGAGGTTAAATTGAAAGATTTTTTTCACCCTATGCCAGTATTTTAAGGATAGTTACATTAGGAGGATTCCTAGATAATTTTTCGTGTGCCCATAACCTAAAATTAATGTTCCCAAGGCAAAATTCTGGAAAACCTCATTAATGGCAGGCATTTGTTTGAATATTTAACTGACAACCTATCGTTGAATATTGCCAGTTGAAGTGATTCTTTCAGATAATCTGGGAATTATTTCTTTTTAATTTCCATTATCCCCACAAAATTTTCCTAAACCTGTTTTGTAGTGATGAGATTCTTAACTTAAAAAGGTTAACCTAATTGTATACAGTTCCTACTCTTGTCAGTAATATTTAGCTGTACACATAACTTTAAATGATTGTCCTTTCCATTACACTATAGTAAACTCAACCCAGTGTATCTCTCTTATGTTTAGGTTGAAAGTAAGACTTGCTTCATCTCAAATTGAGTTAAAAGAATCTATTAAGAAGCCATAAGGAAAGGGCAGATAAGGGAGAAAATACACACATGCACACACACATACACAAAATATCTTTTTTTTTCTGGCTTTATTTCTTATTTCTTTCACTTTTCCTCTGTAAACATAAAATTTACTTTCTTGACCCTATAATTCTTTAGCTTAGAATCACTACAATACCACTGCTCACCAGTATCATTACTTCTAGGGTAATGTTTTTAAAACTGAGATAATGGATTATTAGAGCATCATGAGCTATTAGTGTGGTTGGGAAATTAATTTTACGGGGTCAAAATTAAATAGAAAAGAATTGAAAATATAAGTGCATCAATCTCTGTATCTCTCTCTCTCTCTGTCAAAAAACAATAAAAATAAATAAATATTAAAAAAAAAAAATTGGGGGAAGCCGGGATGGCTCAGTGGGTTAGGCGCTCACTTTGCAGCGCCGGGGACCAGGGATCGAATCCCAGCCCCGGCCCGTGCGGAACCATATGCTGAACTGGGAGCTCCCCCAGTTCAGTTCTCTCACTGTCTCTGTCTCTGTATCTCTCTCTCTCCCTGTCAATAAATAAATAAATAAAAATATATATTTATAAGTGCATCAAGCACAAGGATAAATATCATTTAATGAAACTTTAAGTAATTATTACAAGGGTGTATATTTATACATGTGTGTGCTTGTCTGTATGTATACTGATTTGCAATGTAAACTGTACTTATAACTCTGCTTCATATTCAAAACTATTTTAAAACAATGTCCAAGATAACAAGATCTTATAAGACTTGATTTTTTTTTTTCTTTTAGTGTTACATTTCTTTGGGTAACATTGGTTAGTAATTACGTAGGTACTCTTTCCATTACCATGTATTTAGTTCCCCCTCCTTTCTCTCCCACTCCCTATTCTCTTATCCTCAGGACTTGATTTTTACAAAACCGTGACCATGTTTTGGGTGCTACTACTCACCTCTGCTGGAAAGATTATGCTATTTTGTACCATGTTATAGCATATAATGCTTTGTTACCTTTATTTGTATGCATGCATTTCTTTGATGCATTGTATTACTTTGATAGAACAGACTTATTTGCTAATCATCTTCACATTTTCACAACCACCAACTTGCATTATCTGGTATATAATAGACACTTAGTACATGTTTTGAATAATTATATAAACCAGTGTGTAATTAATTAAGGTGTATTCAATTTTGGATAAGTTTGTGTGATTTATAACTTAAAGTCAAATGAATTATCATAGTTATAACATAAGCCTTCTTTACCTTTGAACATAGCAGTCATATTCACTGGTACAACCCTACCAAGCGACAGTCCTAAAATAACTAGATGTTTTTTCTCAAATAAAGAAAAAAGTTAGGTGAAGCAATATTAATTTTAATTATCTGAAAACATTCCATCTCCAATTAAACCACACAATGAAGAAAATATTAATTTGAAATGCAGAAGTCACACATCTGTGTCCGTCTGCAAACAAGATTTAATTACCCTGAAGAAGCCTTTATAATACCATTGCTAGTATTTGCTGATGTCAGGGATCTGCTGTGTTTTCTCAAGAGGTCAGATGCTAACATTAGTTAGGCCGGTTGCATAGGTCCCACTTCACTTATTCAGCTTGTAGGCCAACCAACAAATGGTTTTGTGAACACAGACATAATGACCTTTCTTCTGACATTCTTAAAACAACTTTCATTTGAGCTGCTTCACGATTTTTTATTGTTTAACTACTAGATGATAATTAGTGTTTTTATAAAATAAAGACAAGATGAAGTCTTCTTGGAAATTACTACAGAAGGTTCGATTAATTTACTGGTATTGCTGTGATAATCTCTTCATAACACACCAAAGCCCACACAGTGAAATTGCTTTCTAATAATCACTGATGGGATCATTATATTTTATACAAAAATATTACATAAAATTTACATATTTATATTATAAAATATAGCAATGTAAAGTAATACAATTATTTAACTATGAACAAACATATATTTTAAACATTTTGTAACATTAAAAAATTTCTTATTTAGTTTACCTAATTTTTAATATATAATTTATAGACTTATAGTTAAAGGAAGAATTTAGAAAAAAGTTATTGTTTTGTTTCAAAATCATTAACTTCTTAGTTTTGCAGAAAAATTACACTGTTTATTATTTCATTTCCTTGAAACTAATAAACCTTTGTGGAAGTACATGTGCTATTCATGTATACATTACAGTTTGCTGAGCAATAGTTAGATTATTGCTTATATTTTATTACCGGTACTAACATTTTATTAATGGTGAACAGCAAAAATCCCCCACTATTAATGTCACCCCAATAAATTTAACAAACAAACAAAAAAAGGAATATAAATGGTCAAAAATAAATAAATAAATAAAACCTTGGGGGAAAAAAATTCCCCACTAAAATAATTTCACAGATAGAACAAAAACCATAATTATATATATAAAAAAAAACAAAACTTAAAAAAATTTAATCTTGTTAGGAATGGCTTGACACAATTAAAATTTATACTCCCAATAATTATGACTAGATAAATGAAAATAATCCTTTTCCAGGAGGAGGTATTGTAGTACTTTGATGTATAAAATAATTTTTGTAAACCATCTTGTTCTTTTTGTCCTATCCTAATACTAAAATACAACTTTAATTGTTGTTTCATCCAGCAATATAAAATAACACTTATTTTAATGTTTTCAGTACTAATTAATATTTTTTAAGTTTATCCTAATAAAAAACCAATGATATTTGTCTTTCAACCTTAGTTTTCACCACACATGGAAAAATACAGTTATGCAAAAACAAACAAACAAAAAACTATTATACAAAAAACTGTTACTCTTTACAAATTAATAAATAATTACTATAAAAATTTAACAAACAGTTTTATTGTAACTTGAAAATTATTATATTTATACACTCTATGGTAGTTTGTGTTAATTTATTCTAAATTAACCTGGTAAATGGCACTATGTTATTGTCACCAAATTCAACTGGATACTATTAATAATAATTAAAAAAAAGTGTCAGCAGCAAATGATTTGCTGTGCTATTTAAAATATAATCAAACAAAGTAAATTGTACCATCCTTCTCTTTCATCACTTCTATAACAAATAGTTAATGCTAAAGATCTATTCTGCCACAAGGTTTGGCCAAATTAACAGTAATGAATAAAATCATAGCAACAATTTCAATAAGTGTAACATAGC
The DNA here is from genome assembly GCA_004027555.1 of Craseonycteris thonglongyai. NCBI lineage: Eukaryota > Metazoa > Chordata > Mammalia > Chiroptera > Craseonycteridae > Craseonycteris > Craseonycteris thonglongyai. The sequence goes on along the minus strand of PVKE010009203.1, from coordinate 22,372 downwards.
TTTACTACTGAGATTGGAAAGTAATCAATCATCTATAAGTTACACAAAGGAAAAATAGTTTCTTTCTGCCACCATTATTAATAAACATTTAGTTGTACTATGTGTAATCATTCATTTTCTAATTCATCCTTCATACCAAGAAAAAAAGTTATTAGCATATAGATTTTATTAATAATAAATTTGCTCATTAAAAAAATGAAATAGCTTCCCAAATGATAAATATTTCAGGAATTGTTTTTTGGTTTTTTTTTTAAGTTTCAAAAAAACTACAAAATCTAAAAATAATAACTAATAATGTAACCCTCTGATATGAAATCAATAATTGAAATATAATAATTAGATATATTCTAGAATCTAGGATCATGTCACAGGCAAAATGACATATATTATGTATTTACAAGGCCATTCTTCAGGAGATTTTCTAATATTGGCAAAAAGTAAAATAAAAATAAAGTTTTGTTGCTAAAGTTACTAATTATTGCTAACTAGGAAATAAATGTGATATACATTAGTACCTTTTGCAATACTTCCAGTATTCACCATTCTAGATGTAGGTAAGGTGCAGCCTCCAGAACTCTCCTTTCCTTCTGGTGATGTTTGAGATACCTGCTGTTCATCATTAGCTTGAATCCCTGACTGAGCAACAGGAGCAGAAATCCCCTGCCTACTTGCAATGTGGAGATATCATGAATAAGAAAGGTATTTTCAAACAATATTATGGAGTTTTTACAGCACTATTATTTTGCCTTCCCTGACTGATACAATGACAGAAACAACACCTGTGAACTTAGCATTTTACTCCATGGCCAAGCTTTCTTTTTCTTCATTATTCTATCCTGTCTGTGTGTGTACTCATTCCTTATTCCTTATCAGGTCTTCAAATCAGTAGAGTAGGTCATACCTAGTACTTCTAAAAAAGAAACAGGGCAAGCTGGATGGCTCATCGGGTTAAGCGCTTGCTTTGAAGCCCCGAGGACAGAGGATCAAATCCTGGCTCCGGCCCAGGCGGACCCACATGCTGATCTGGGATGTGCTTCCCGAATGTAGTGAGACCCCCAGTTCAGTTAAAAAAAATAATAATACTTAATAAATAAAATTAAAATTAAAAAGAAACAAATAGTAGAAAAATGGCACAACTAAATAGAATATCAGAATGGATATATATATATGATATATATATGTAGAGAGAGAGAGGGAGAGAAGAAAGAGAATAGAGGGATATTCACTCCACTTACATATATATATGTATCACATAAAATGTAGGTAACAGTCAGACATGTAATATAAGTTATCTAATATGGAAATCAAGATAATTTTTTTATATAAAGGAAATTAATAAAACACCTTTAGCCATCAGGGAAATGCAAATAAAAACCTCAGAAATATGATTGTTCACCATCTAACATATCTAAAATTAAGAACAAATAACCTGCCAGTCAGTACCAAATGTTGGCAAGAATTATATTACCTAGTTATTTTACCCCTAGGTATTTATTTACCCAGTAAATTTTTAAAATACATATGTTCATACAACTCTTCTACATGAAGGTTTTTATTAGCACAGTTCTTGAAAGTAAAAAAAAAAAAGTCAGATGTCTATTAATAGGAGAACAGCTAAACTGGTCTGTGAATACAGCGAGATACTATTCAGTAATAAAAAGGGATAAATCAATGAAACACATAACATCTTGAATGATCTCAAAAATATTCTGAAACAAACTCATAGGTACAGAGAACGTGTTGATGGTTGCCAGATGGAAGAGGTGTTGGAAAGGGTGAGTGTGAAAGTTAAAGAGATTAATAAGTACAAAAGGATTGTTACAAAGTAGTCACAGGGATGTAGGGTATAGCAAAATAAATATATTCAATAATGTAATAACTATGCATGATGCAAGGTAGGTACTAGATATATTGGGATGATAGATGGAAGGGGGCTAGGGACAGGGTGTAAAAGGTGACGGAGTTAAGAAATATAAATTGGTTGTTACACAGTAATCATGGGATGCAAAGGAAAGAATAGGGAATACAGGTAATAATATGGGGAACAAACATCTGGACAGCTAATATCCAAGAATTATCATTTCCATAAATGTAAACAGCTAAAGGATTTGTTATATGGAGGAACTTGTCTCTGTTTAGGTAAAGTGTTAACCTAAAACAGTTTGCAGATATATTTTAGATCTTTGAGTTAAAGCAATAATGTATGTACAGAAAAAGGCACACACTAGGACAGATATATTTATTTTCTTAGAAAAATCCATTTTCATTCACTTTAATATGTTTTTAAACTTTTTGATTATAGGGATGAAGTTCTTATAATACAAAAGAAAATGCACTCTACTGTATATAATTTTATAAAGTCATGTTATTAATATTAAAGACCAACAATATTTATCTATTACTTGACAAAGTATGTAAGTTAGTTAAAATATGAGTCTAAATTAAGAAAAGGGTATAACAAGGGATTACATGTAATGATTTGCCTGCCTATATTTTCTATTACTTTTTGGTTTACTTAAAAGTTAAGAATAATATTCTGGCCACTATTATCTTGCCAATGCATAATACAGATTCTCAGTCAATATGCATAGTAAGTACTGAATGAACATTTGTTTAACATGGAATAGAATAATTTAAAAATGTCAATATTGAGTTAGGGCTTGTGGTATTCTCAGCCTTTCTGGACTCAATTCTAAATCAAAAAGCATGATCAAAAGGGATAAAAAAACACTTCTACTAAAGTTCTGTATTTTTATGGGAGGAATTTTCATCATTAGTGTACATAAGAATAACCTGAGGAGCTCAAAAATTTAAGCTTTACCTGATTCAGTAAATCGATAGTAGGGACAGGAATCTATATCTTTACTAAGAACTACTGATTTTCTACATTTTGTAATAGAAAGTTCTAGAAAAAAAAAGGCAAATCCTCTATTTGGTCTTCTCGTATAATACCTAACAATGTAAACTATCTGGCTTTCTACCTAAAGTAAAATTAACTTTATCAATTCATAAAAAACAAACAAACAAACAAACAGACATAATTCACAGGATTCCTAGGACTTCATTGAGAACACATGACTGAGAAAGGTTTTTTCTTTCTATAAATATAAAAATAAAACTTTTATCACATAGTTTTAAAGAATGAAATAGAATTATTAAAAAAATTGCCAAAGCCACTTGATGTATTTCTCACTTTGCCCACCTATATAATCCTGGCTGAATCTGTACCAAATTATATCTTTCTATTTCATCTGGATCATTTTATTTTTATTCAGTAGTTTTTCCTCAGATGTTCTCATGTTAGCTATCTTATGATTTTGGCATGTAAATAAAAGGAATCATTTTTGCTTAATTTAATAAGATAGATATAAAATAAATTTTTATTGGGCCCAGGAAATAAATGGTTGAATCAAGGCTAATACAAATAATCATGTGTATTTTCTCTGAGCATTCGCAAAATGATATTTTCAAAGTATGGTTTCAGAGGAATAAATTTAATTTTGTAAACTGTTAAAGATTATTAATTATAAAAAATTATAAAACATTAATCAAGATTTATTTTATGTATTTGGTACATATAAACAAACCATCTTTTGGTTGAAGTTAAAATGTTAGATAAGTAAATGTGGATTTTATATTTTTGTATGTTTTTTCTTAGTAACTATTTCAGGTGAGTGGCTAATTGTGTTAGAATGAGGTAACACTCATTAATTGATTACTTTTAGTGTGTGTGTATGTGTGTCTGTTGCATGTGTAATTATATTTGTATAAATATGTGAAAAAAATCCTCATACTTTTAGCATCACTAAAACTTCAGTGCACAAACTATTACTTTGTAAGTATTAATTTCTACACATTCTTCAAATATTTTAAAGCAAATTAACCAGCAAATAATATATAAACCTTTTTTCATAAAAACTTTATAGAATATCTTTACATTTGGCCTATCCCATTTAATCATCTAAATACTCTTACCTGATCTCAAGTCCATGTAATTAAAATGTACACTGAAGTTCAATGGAGGATATATTCTTGGTTTTCTGAGTTACCTAAGCTTCATTTTGACCAAGGCATTTTATTTTTCCAAGAAGCTGTCAAATTCTACATGTTTTGAATCACATTGTTTACATCTCTTGCCTAAAGGAGATGAAAAATTTGGATCAGTCACCTTAACTTTGTCAATACAAACTTCCATAATTTCACCTTCCACAAGTCTTCCTTCACACAGTCACCACTCGAGAATTGCCAAGCTATGGGTAATGATATGTCGACAAAAACTCAGGTATATTTTCTTCTCCTTTTGCTCTCTATCTCTAGGCAACATATGAGTTAAACTCAATGTGAAAAAAATAAGATGTATTTCCTCCTTTCTACATTAAATCATATATCTATATGACTTTTGGCTATTCACAAAAATTCGGGGTTGTATTTCTTCAAAGATGACGTTAGAGTTCTCAAAAGAGCTCTTAAATAGGAATCATCATAGATAAATTCTAAACAAAATGTTGCCGCATTTCATACTCTATTTCCCGTCTATAGCAGACATTCATTGTAACTGCCCTGTGTCCCAACCTTATTGTCTGTAAATGTTGACACTAATAAAATCGCTTGGTTTTATATAGCCCATTATGTTATTTTAAGACTTAAGGGAAGTGATATGGTGTATATTTAAACTGCCTTGTAAAACCACTTAGAAATGAGTTGATTTATTTAAATCAACAGATAATGAAAGGATTAAAGATGTAAATGCCCTTAAAAATCTAAGCAAAGTCTTCAATTCTGATTTGACAAGTTTTCTTTTAATTATAATGATGGTGGACATTATTAAATATTTATTTTTAATTGATTAACACTATCATATAGTTGTTATCCTGTTAATATGGTGAATTTTATGAATCACTTTTTAAATTAAATTTAACTTTTATTCCTGAGTTTCTGAGATAAAGCCAAGAAAATCATTACATTACTTTATTTAATACTTTTCTGGATTTTGATTGCTAATATTTTGTTTAGGGTTTTGAAATGTGTAGTTATGAATGTGATGAGATTCAAGTTTAGTTTTCTTACCTTGTTACTACCAGGTTTTTGCAATAGTGATCCTAGTCTTATAAGTGAGTTGGAAAATAATCCCTATTGCTTTCTTTGAAAGTATGAGTGATTTCAACTTCCTTTTCCTTAAATATTTTGTGGAAAGAATTTTTAATTACAAAATAAGCACTTTAAATGGTTATGAGGTTTCTTCTTAAAACTTATATGGAAAAGGTTTTTCTCATGTCATTTTTTTCTTCCTCTTAAATAGATTACATTTTTTCAAAAGACTTTTAGGTTCACATCAAAATTGAACATAAAGTCTTGAGAGTTCTCCTATATTGTCTGTTCCCTATAAAGAAGGTCTCTTCAACTATCAACATCCTATACCAGAGTGGTATATGTGTTACAACTGATGAGCCTACTTTGACACATCATTTCAACCATTGTAAGCTTTTTGGTAGATGTTGAACATTATATATGTTTTTAAAAATGTGTAACAATATGTATCCACCATTATAGATTCATAGAGAATTTGTTGACGAGTCATAGAGAATTGTTTCACTGTCCCCAAAATTCTCTCTTCTATTCTTCATCTTTACCTCCCTCCTCCTCACAAACACTGGTCTTTTTACTGTCTCCACGGTTCTGCCTTTTCCAGAATGTCATAGAGTTGGAGTTATAGAGTATATGGCCTTTTCAGATTATATTCTTCCACTTAATAAGAATTTGGGTTTCTTCCTTTCTTTTCCTGGGTCATAGCTCATTTCTTTTTGAAGCTGAATAATATTCCATGTCTGGATGTATTAAATAATACAACAGTTTATTTACCATTTATCTACCAAAGGACATCTTGATTGTTTGCAAGTTTTTGCACTTATGAGTAAAACTGCTATAAACATCATATGGAGTTTTTTCTATGGACATAGTTTTCAACTCATTTAGGTAAACACTGGTGAGTGTGATTTCTGGATCATATGGTCAGAGTAAGTTTAGTTTTTTGTTGTTTTTTTTTAAGATTTAATTTATTGTTTTTCATAGAAATACGGAGACAAAGAGAGACAGAGGGAGGACCCAGAGCAGTCTTCATAGTTGTATGTCATCAGTTTTCAACATGGTTTTGTTCCATACCAGTGGGCAGGGGCCTCACAGGGTGGGAACCAGGCAGGAGGCCTCCCACATGGGAGGCATGCCTCTGTGAGCTGGGGGACAAACTTGGGGTCTTCCACATGGGAAGCACACCCCAGTTCAGCATATGGATCCACGTGGGTAGGGGCTGGGACTTGATCCTTAGACCCTGGGGTTGCAAAGCAAGCACTTAACCTGCTGAGCCGTCCTAGCTTCCCCTAGGTTTAGTTTTGTAAGAAACTGACAAACTGTTTTCCAAAGTGGCTGTATCATTTTGCATTCCCACCAGCAGTGATTGAGAGTTTCCATTGTTCCACATTCTTCTTCTGGGTCTGGGCTTTTCTAGGAGATGTGTAGTGGTGTCTTGTTGTTTTAATCTTCATTTGTCCAGTGACATATAATATGAAGAATCTTTTCATGTGTTTATTTGCCATTTGTATCACTTTTTTGGTGAGGTGTCTGTGCCAGGTTTCCTCCCCCCCCCCCATTTTGTTTTATTAAAGTTGTTTTCTTATTGTTGTGTTTTAAGAAATATTTGTGTTGAATACAATGCATGTTATATATATTGGACAACAGTGCTTTATCAGATAGATATTTTGCAAATAATTTCTCCCAGTCTGTGGCTAGTCTTCTCATTCTCTTAACAGTGTCGTTCCCACAACAGCGGTTCTAAATTTTGGTGCCATTCAGATGATTAATTATTCCTTTCATAGAGCATGCCTTTGGTGTTATATCTTAAAAATTATTTCCATATTCAATGTCATCTAAATTTTCTTCTGTGATCATTAAAAGGAATTTATGATTTTGCCATAAATTTTGGCCTCTGACTCATTCTGAGATAGCTTTTGTGAAATGTTTAAGATCTGTGTCTTTATATTTTTTTTCACGTGTAGATGTCCAATTATTCCAATAGCATTTGTTGAAAATACTTGGTTCCATTGTATAATCTGTTTTTCTTTGTTAAAGTTCAGTTGAGTATATTATATGAGTCTATTTCTGGGTTTTCTCTTCTGTGCCATTGATCTATTTCTTTATTATTTTGTCTATTGTTTTAATAATTGTAGCTGTCTAGTAAGTCTTGAAGTAGGGTAGTGTCAGTCTTCTTTATACTTCTTTAATATTTTATTGACTTCTCTGTATCTTTTGCTTCTCTATATGAGCTTTAGTTTGTTACTATCTCAAAATAATTTGCTAGAATTTTGTTTGGAAATATGTTGAATCTATGAATTAAATTTGGAACAACTGACATTTGTACAATATCAGGGCTTCCTATCCATGAACGTGAATTAGCTATGAATTTATTCAGTTCTACTTTGAATTAATTCATCAGAGCTCTGTAATTTTTCTCATATAGATCTTGTACATAGTTCGTTCAATTTCTACCTATGTAAATTTTGGGGGCAGAAGAGCTAATATAAGTAGCAATGTATTTTTAATTTTCAACTCCAGTTTTATTGCTTCTATATAGAAAAATGTTTGACTTTTGTATATTAACCTTCTATCTTACAACCTTGTAAATGCTTATTAATTCCAGATTTTTTGTTGATTCTTTTGAATTTTCTACATAGACAATTACATCATTTACAAACAGTTTTCTTTTTTCTGCAATATGTACACCTTTTAAAACATTTTTATTGTTTAATGCAGTAGAACATATTGTACTACATTGCTAGTATGATGTTGAAAATGAGTGGCAAAAGGGGATATTCCTGAAATGTTCCTGATCTTAGCTGAAAATACTTAAGAGTTTCTCACCACTAAATTGGATGTTAGCTATAGGTCTTACATAGATGTTCTTTATCAAGTTAAGGAAGTCCCCCTCTATTTCTAGTTTGTTGGAAGTTTTTATTTTAAATATATATATATTTAATATATAATTTATAATTATATATATTATAATATATAATATATATTTTAATATGTAATATATAATATAAGTTATATAATATATATAACATAATATATATTATATATTACATATACCGTATTTTCCGGCGTATAAGATGACCGGGCGTATAAGACGACCCCCTAATTTTACAGTTAAAACATAGGTTTAGGCCTATATTCGCTGTATAAGACTACCCCCCACTTCCGAGGCTGTAGTCTTATACAGCAAATATAGGCCTAAACCTTTGTTTTAACTGTAAAATTAGGGGGTCGTCTTATACGCCCGGTCATCTTATACGCCGGTATATATTTTTTTAATCACGAATGGGTGTTATAATTTGTCAAACACTTTCTTTCCTGCATCTATTGATATAATCATGTAATTTTTCTTTTTTCTTTTTTTAACCTGTTGATGCAGTAGATTATATTTATTGAATTGTGGATGTTCAACGTGCCTTGAGCATTTGGGAATCACACTTGGTCAAGGAATATAGCTTTTTTTATACTTTATTGTATTCAATTTGCAAGTATTTTGTTGCCTGTTTGTAGTTTGTTTTCTGTCTTATATTTGTTTGTATCTGGCTTTGATATTAAGGTAACATTGACCTCATAGAATGAACAGAAAGTATTACTTATGCGCTATCTTCTGGAAGATACTGTAGAGAATTGATATAGTTTCTTAGTTAAATATTTGAAATAGTTCATAGGTGAATCTATCAGGACCTGCAGCTTTCTGTATGGAAAGTTATAATTATTGATTCTATATATTTAATTTATATAGACATATTACATTGTCTATTTTTTTCTTCTGTGAGTTTGGCAGACTGTGTCTTTCAAGTAATTGGTTCAATTTATTACCGGTATGTTTATTGTATTTGTGGGCCTAGTATTGTTAATAGAGTTTCTTTATTATATGTGATGTGTAGTAATGAACCTTCTTCATTTCTGTTTAGTAATTTGCATCGTTTTATTTTAACCTACCCTGTCCAGAGGCTTACTGATTTTATTGATCATTTCTAAGAACCACATTTTGGTGTCACTGATTTTTCTCTTTTACTTTTATGCTTTTGATTACTTTTGCCATAATTCACGATATTTTTTTTCTTTTGCTTACTTTAGATTTAATTTCCTTTACTTTTTCTCACTTTCTAAGGTAGAAACTTAGATACTGATTTTAGCCCCCATTTCCCCCAAATATATAGTTTCAATGTTCTGAATTTTCCTCTAAGTACTCTTTTGCTGAATTTTGCAATTTTGATAAGTAGCATTATTATTTTCATTTAGTTCAAAATGTCTTTTAATTTCTCCTGATATTTCCTGTTTGGCCCATGTGTAATTAAAAGGTATGTTGTATTTTGGGTCTTTCTAGCTTTCATGTCCCTATTAACTTTCCATGCAATTTCATTATGGTCTGAGACTTCTATTCTTTTAAACTTGTTAAGATGTGCTTTATAGCGCAGAATCTACTCTGTGATAGTGAATGGGCACATGAGCTTGAAAAAATAATGTGTATTTTCATCTTGTAGGATGAAATAATTTATAGATGTCAATTATACCCAGTTAGTTGATGATGCTATTGAGTTTTGAAGTATTAGTTCCTACTGGTTTTCTGTCTGCTATATTTGTCCATTTCTGATTGAGAGGTATTAGGATTTCTAACTGTAATAGTGGATTTATTCCTTTCTTGCAGTCTACCAGGTTTTGACTCATGTATTTTGATGCTCTATTGTTAGACACCTAAACTTTAAGGCTTGTATGTCTTCCTGGACAACTGACTTCATTTATCCTAATATAATTACCCATTTTATCTCTGTAAACTTTCATTCTTCTGAAGTCTGCTCTGTGAGAAATTAACAGCTATTTGTTTTGCTAGTATTAACTTGGTGTATTTTTCTTCATCCTTTTACTTTTAGTCTATATGTAACTTTATATTTAAAGTGGATTTTTTATAGACAAGATCTATTTGTATTTTTTTTTTTAATTTTGATCCACTTGCAATTATAATTTTGAACACATTGTAGTTGTTACATCAATTGAGGATAAGAAAAAATTAAGTTTTCTTTATTATTGTTACTATTTTTGTTTTACCTTCATGTGTTGTTTTTTTCAGGTGCTTTTATTCTTTATGTAGATCAGAGTTTCATATGTATAAAATTTTCTTTTTTTTCTCCTTCTCTTTTTCAAATATTTATTGCAAGTTAGTTAGTCCTCCTGACCACAGATTTACTCAACGGTTTCTGAGACGTTAGAGATAATGCTTATGTTTGTTCCTATATAGGTAAGATGATTTCTGCTTGACCCCCAACCCCTTGGCCTCTTTTAAGATTTTGTTTGTTTTTTTTTGTTATTGTTTTTGTTCTGTTTTGTTTTGCATTTATTCTGCTTGGTGTTCTTTGAGCTTCCTGGATCTATGAGTTGTGTCCGACGTTATTTTGCAGAAATTGTCTGTCATTATTGCCTCAAATGCTGCTTTTGTTTCTTTCTTTCTTCTCCTGTGGTATTCCCGTATACCGGTACATAGGTTACAATTTTTGTAGTTACCTTACAACTCTTGGATATTCTGTTTTATTTTTTCAGTCTTAAATGAATACTTCAAGGAGGTTTCTGCTTGTGAGTTTTAGCTCCTATAAGATATGATTCTCTGCAACATTTTGCCTCTCTCTCTAATGTTAGGGGCACTGGTTTGGGCCCTGCAGTCTCATTTCTCTGACAGATCTAAAAACAGTTATTGATTTGTCAGTTTTTTTCAGCTTTTTATTTTATGCCAGAATGGCTTAGAAACTTCCAAGCTCCCTACATGTCAAGCTAGAAGTCAATTTTGGTATGTTGAATTTTCCGAGATATTTACCTGTTTTTGTATACTTATGTGAATGCCTTTCCTTTTCTGTTTTTCCTGGTGAATGTTCCTAAAGGTTTGGCCCTTTTAATCAGAATAAGAAGCATGATTTTAGGAGACAGAAACAGAGAGATGTGTGTGAGAAGGAGGCAGGGTTGAATCATTTTTAGGCTATTAAAATATATTTGGCTTTTACTCTGAGTGAAACAGGGAGTGTGGAGTCTTCAAAAGAAACCTTATCAGGCTCACTTAAACTTCTCTCTGGTAGACTGGGGGAGGTGGCAATGGTGAAAACAGCAATATTGTTAGGAGGATATAGCTGTAATCATCACGAGAGATATTGGAAGCTAGAACCATATTGGCTTGAGTGAAAGTGATAAGGCATGGTAGGACTCTAAATATAGTTTGCAGACAGATTGGATGTGTGATGTGAGATCAAGTAGTTAAGGATGAATCCACAGTTTTTGGCCTGAGCAAAATAGTTGGCTTAGGCTTGAATATGTCTGAGCATACAAGTTTGATGACTTTGATGGCAGTTAGGTTAGTTATAGCAATTGCTATATATGTATATATATTTATATACCAGATGTATATCCTAATGTATACCTTTTTGCAGAAATGCATTTCTTCTTTTTATTTTCTTTTGGTAATGATTTTCTTCTTTCTGTCTACAATCAGAGGTCTCCAAACTACGGCCCGCGGGCCACATCCAGCCTGCGAGGCCCTCTCATCCGGCCCGTGGAGACCTTTTTATCTGAATCAAATAATATTAAATAAATAATTAAAAACAACATCTATGTTTTGATTCTTTTTTATTTGGACCTCGAGTGTGTAGTTGGTCCCCAAACTGCTGATTGATAGTTAATGTGGCCTGCGGGCTGAAAAGTTTGGAGACCCCAGGACTCTACATGATAATATGATGTTTTTCTTACACATGATTATTTCATGATCTTCAAATTGCTTTACATCTCATGTTTTGGCCTTCTGTTACTCTTTCCTTCTTTCAGTATATTTTATTCAGAACAGTAACATTCACATTTTGGTCTAAGTTGAAATGAATTGACCCAATCATTGAGAAAAATAAATGCATTACATTTCTTATTTTATGTTACTAAGTGAATCTATAGTCTGATCGTCTTTTTTAAAAAAACAGCTTAACCACATTTACCCACTATCCTCTCTCGTTTCTATCACACATCTTAGCCAAACAAATATTTTTCATCTACCACTCATCCACACATCCTAACACTCTCTCTTTCCCATGTTCTTCTTGGTTCCGGGAGAATAATATTAAACTGGGAGTAAGTTGATTAATTTTACTATGTGAACCCAATTGCTTTAAACATAGGATTAACTCCAGCCTCATATTCTTTTTCTTACTCAATAAATATAGATTTCCTGACCATGTGAGCCATGAAATATTTAGGTAGCATTTATAACTTACGTAGTTTGGCATTGCTAAGTAAAACATTTTCATATATACCCTGTGGCATTTTTAAAACCACTTCCTCAATACACTAGTTCATTTTGATTCTACTCTTTTCATTTTAAATCTTTGCCAGCATGTATAGCTGGCACTTAACTTGGCCTTCTCAGCATGCCTTTCCCCATCTCAATTTCCACCACCCTCATGGATGTATAAATGCAATTACAATGCATGGAAGTACTATTCTGCAGTGTTCATTATTTCTCAAAGGGCCATATTTCACAACATATATTCTCACTTTAATATCCCCTTTACCTCTAGTGTCTCTTCCCACAATTATCTTCTCTCTATTTTTCTAATCATTTCCAAACCAACTGCACATTCTTTTTTCAGACTAGGAGAGTATTGCACAAATAATGTCAGTGGAAATCCTAAACCAAAATCCAATCCTGTCAGGGACAGGAAATTATTTCAATGGGATATCTGAATAAAATTATTCCTCAGGTGATTCAAAAGTTTAATCTAATGGTTTCAAGCACACGGTCGAATTTCTGACAATTTTAAGTAGAAATGGGAATAAAGCTATTTTCCTGGATCAGATCAGCCTTGAGTTAAGCATGGCAACTTTCATTAATGAATGTTCTCAAAGTTTTTCTATCTAAGCTATTTTCATTGTTTTTCTTTCCTTTTCCAGACAACATTCATTAAACAGGTAGGATTTGGAAATATAAGGCCTATGAGAATTTAAAGCTCTCATGAGAGAATATGACTATAACATTATAAGAATGTCCCCAAACTAGGACCTTTAGTATTATAGGAATACTTTAAAAACTTTACAGATTTTCAATAACACTTTTGATGAAACTAATTTTAATGAAAGTCTTATATTATTAATATTGGAAATATAGGTGGAAGACTTACTCAGATTATTTTTTAAAATTATGAGCAGGTGCTTTATTACATAATTTTATTAAGTGTTTAATCAATGAACTATTAACACAGTACAGTTTGTAATGCCACCTAGTGGATATCTGAGTGAAAAATGCCCCTTGAGTATAACAGATGTATAATATGAAACATGTGCAAAAAGAATGTTAATCCACTCTTCTTATATGTTAACACTGCTTTCTCTTTGTCTCTCTGTCTGCCTGTCTCTCTTGCCTCTATAAACTCTGTGTTCTACCTTGAGCTATAAAGTATTGAATATTTAAAAGGAATAAATTGAAACAGAAAGAGAAAATATATGTCTTGAGTTTTTCTTTAAGTTTCTGGAGGTGTAAAATGTTCGAATTGTATTACAGAGACAGGGGGAAGCTGGGATGGCTCAGCGGGCCAAGTGCTCGCTTCGCAGCCCTGGAGAATAAGAATGTTTATTTTTGCAAATCTCTACAAGTTATGATGTTACATAATAATGACTGATATTCACTGCTGTAAATCAATATCTAGACGAAGAGGCTAGTGTCCAGACTGCCTAACATTGAACAAATGAAGTTAATATGAAATATTGTCTTAGAATGGATTACTCTATGTTTTGACATTTACAAACATTGACGTATTTACTAGTTTTAATTCTCTGTTAGTTTTAAATATTGATATATCCTATGATTCTTTTTTTCATTTTTTCTCCTGTCTTTATAATTAACCTAGATCACATGATTCATTTTTATGGTTTCAAATACCATATATATGCTGATACCTTTACAATTTATGCAACAAACTCATGTCTTTATCGTGACTTCCAAATCTGTATACAACTGCCTCCTGAATATCCCCATAGATTCATAACAATTTCAAAGTGTTCAAAGTTAAAGTACAATTAGTCTATCTCTGACCCTTAAAGAAATTAGTTTCTATTTTTACCTTCTCTAATTTAGGTAATGTAACCAGCCTCCATCAAGATAAGCAAAAAAAAAAAGATTTATATAAAATTCTTTCATTTACTAACCTCTCACAACTTAAAGTTAATTAATTATACATGTTATCTCAAATCTATTTTATTTTCTCTGTCTATACTATGACTACCTTAGCTCAGGCCTGCTTAATTTCTTTCTGTAATCTGGACTCAGTTTTATTTCCCTCCAATCCATCTCTTTTCTTCACTCTATTGAGTAATATCAAAGTGATAATTCTAAAATAGAATACTTTTATCTGTTACTGACATCCTTAATATCTTTTTTTTTGACAGAGAGAGGGAGAGAGAGAGAGAGAGAGCGCGCGCGCGAGTGAGCAAGAGAGCGAGAGCAGAGATACAGAGAGAATGGGGAGGAACCAGAACAGTCTCCATAGTTGTACATTATTGGTTTTTTCTAATAGTTTCATTCCACAGGTGGATATGGGGCTGCACAGGGCAGGAACTGGGCCAGGGTCTCACCCTGCTGAGAACTGAACTGGGGGCACTCCCCAGTTCAGCATATGGGTCCGCACAGGTTGGGGCCAGGATTCGATCCTTGGTCTCCAGGGTTGCAATGTGAGCGCTTAACCCATTGAGCCATCCTGGTTTCCCCCTTAATATCTTCTAAATGGCTTTTAAAATAAAGTTTTAGATTTTTAATAGCAGTAGTTCTCAGAGGTCCTTCAGTGATCCAAATGCTCTAGAATCACCAAGAGGTAAACTTGTGAATAGATTAGGGTTTAATCCTAAAAGATGGGGTCCAGGAAATACTTTAAGGCACCTCCCACTCCAGCACAACTAGACACTGACAGACAATTTTTTTTTTGAAGAATAGTTGGGCTTATATGGATTAGTAAAGTTCTTTATAAACATTTCTCCTAAAAAAAAAGTCAAGTTGGTGCCAGATCTGGAAAACTGGTCATAAATTGCTGGCAGTGTTCCAGAGATTGTTTAAGCAATCACTGATAATGGGTTAGGGAGCTTTGGGAAATTGTCTGAGCCTGGTGTTCTTGTATTGAAACTAGAAATTTGAGGGGAGCCAAAATGCTCCCATATCAAATATTTCCCCTGGTGCTTAGTTAAAAAGATATGCATCCTCTTACAGTAATCTGCTAGGTAAAGACATGGCACTTACCTTACAGTAAACATTGTCAAGCATAAAAGTACTATGTGTGAAAATCAAAGACATAAATTAGAAAATTTTTATCTTCCAGGATTTAAGTTACTGAAATTGTCAGAGACAAAATATTAGCAAGTCAAATATCTATACTAAATATTGAAACAAATTTGAAAATAATATAATTAGAGAAATAAAATGTAATTTTTGAAATATAGAAGGGCAGATGACTAGAATAGCAAAAAAAAGATATAGCTGAATAGAGAAATAAAAAAGCTGATGTAACCAAATACACTCAGAAGAGAGAGACATATCAATAGAAAATACCAAAAGAATGTTAAAACAAATTAAAAACATAATGAAACTTTTAATATATCTAATAAGATTCACAGAAAAATAAAATAGAGGTATTAAAAAAAAAAGTTCTAAATAATAATTTTTCCAATTGAAATAACTAAAGCAACAATGAAATACAGTGATTCAGGAAGAGAAAACATAAAAATTTGAACAATACAATCTATATCCATAGTTAAAGAGCTTATGATTCTATATATTGGGCAACATGGCTTGTGCTGTGCCTTTACTACAAATGAATTCCAATTACTTCCGCTCAGATAAAAATAATTTATTAATTTACTAGATAGTGTGCCATGAATTTGAAACCACAAGATAATATAAACTTATAAACCTAAATTACCTAGTCGTAGAGTAAGTATACAAATTATGAATAAAAATATTTCATATTAAATCCTATAATTAATTGATTGTCATTCAAGTTTAATCACACCTGTCAGAAACATCTGACTTATTCTGATATAACAAATAACTTCCAAATATTAGTGGTAACAAGAATCATAATTCATTTTTCTGTTCAAACTCAGTTATGTTGGGTCATCTGTGAACTCTACCTGTTATTGACATTCTCATCATGGGAACCAGGCTAGAATTTCCATTATCTGGGTCATTGCTAGTTGATACAACAGAGTATGGGAAGGTACTCACAGCTCTTAACATCTTTACCTAAGAATGACAACATCCTTTCCATTTATATGTCTGTAGCCAAAACAAATCATGGCCACCTCTAAATTCAAGTGGGTGGGCAAAGTGCAATATAACCAAAAGTATCTGTAATAAAAGACAAGTAGAATATTTGTGACTTCTCTAATGTCTGTTATCCATATTATACTCATACAGCTTACAGAAACTAAAATTTAGAGCAATTTAATTACAACTATAATTGTAATCAAATAAATTTAAAAGTCTGGTATTTCTTTCTTCATTTATTCGTTTTCTGTCTTCCTCTCTTTTCTCTCTCTTCTTTCTCTCTCTCTTTTCCTTTCTCCGTCACTCCAGTGTTTTACTTTAGTGCTTTGGGAATTGTGTTACTAATCTATCTCTTTCGGGGACTGGATACCAAGCCCCTATTACAATATAGCAACAGAAGAAAGCACTTGCGTAAATACCACCCATTTTCTGTGTCCCTGGATGGAGCTTATTTATCAGTTAGAATAGAAAAAACAAAACTATATCAATCAGTACTAAATAAATCCCAAAGGAGAAAAAAAAGGGTTATAGAATAGAGCTTGCGGAATGCTAAGAAAATTAGAAAAGGGAGTTTAGATCCATTAGTTATACTGGAAGAAGACAATTCTTAAAATGTTGAGAGCAATTTTGAATCCATCCCAATATAAATAAAGTTTCAGGGGAATTGTCTGAAGAGGATGAGAGTGATGTGTTCCTGTTTCCTTATCCTACTCAGGGCAGAAATGCACAGCCAGAAAAAATATTGTCTATCCAAGCATTAAATGTCATTCCTAAATATAGCATGAAATGTTCTAAATACAGAAAAAAAATAGGAACAGTTGTCAGTATTTGTGAGCAGGTCATTTTAACCCTATCCTGTCAACCTGCTCTTAATTTGAACAGTTTGCATATATTTAATCAATGTCAGGAGTTTGTTTTTGTTTTCTTTTTAAATTAAGGATGTATTAGCAGTAAGTTTTCAATGCAATGTAATTGTCTGGAAAGAACAGGCCAGATAGAACTGTTATTTTGGCTCATTTTTAACAATATTTTACTCTTAAATGACACGATCCTCTCCAAAAAGTAATTTTGTGAGGAGAGAATAGAAATTAAGCAATGAAATATTTTGCATTTATATTAAATCACACATTGCACACTGTAAAATTACATGTTATATGTCAATTACATTTCAGTAAAATCAGAGAAAAAGAACTCTTATTATTCAATATGATAAATACCTGAACATAAAAGTCTGGAAAGTATTTAAATAGAAACTTCAAAGAAGATATATAAGTGGCCAAAGTGTAAGAAGAGAGAAGAGGTAAAAGAGGGTAAAAGGGGTCAAATATATGGTGATGGAAGGAGATTTGACTTTGGGTAGTGAACACACACTGCAATATATAGAACTGTACATTTGAAACCTATATAATTTTTTTAACCAATGTGGTCCAACAAACTTAAAATAAAATAAAATAAAAGGTCCAGAGGGGAAAAAGAGAAAAAAAAGTAAATGGATTAGTCAAAAGTGAAAAATATTTATTTTATTGTTTTTGACAGAGACAGAGAAAGACAGAGAGAAGGGGGAGGGCCCAGAGTGGTCTCTACAGTTGTATATAAAAAAAACAAACAAACAAACAAAAAAACCCAGAAAAAGAAGTGAAAAAGAAATGTTCAATGTCAGTAGTCATCATAGAATTGCAAATTAAAACTACAAGAACATACCCACTAGTATGCACAAATAAAACAGACAATGCCAAGGTTTGGTAAAAAAAAAAAAAGGAAACAACTGAACTCATACAGGTTGTCCCCCAAAAATGTAAACACAATTTGAATAATTATAAAGTCAGTGTTTATTAACATACAGTTTATCTTCAAATTTAGAAGAATCTACAGAAATGAATGATATTGTCAGTGCCCATTTTCAAACTGATGATCATTTTGATACAAGCACTGCTGGCAATGTAAAGCAATAAAATTGCAAAAATCAAGTATCATTTCATTCAGTACTTTTGCACATTCTCATTCAACGGCTGCCTTCAATTTATTGACTGTTGCCAGTTTTATACCATAAATTTTATCTACTATGTATCCCCATGAAAAAATCTAGTAGCATTTAGTCTGGTGAATGCAGAGGGTATTCAGCGTTCACCAGACTTCACCCATTATTTCAAATCAGTTACACCTGAAAGAAGAGAAAAATTATGTGAGTTATCAGCTGTTAAAGTATGTATACATTATATTGAGACAGCCTGTGTATTTCTTATGAAAGTGTAAATATTACCACTCTTGTAAAGGGTTTGGAGATTCCTAATAAAGACAGACATGTAATTATCATATGACTCAGCAATTCCACTTTCAGATAATTACCTAAAGAAAATAATATATGTCACAAAAGAATTTATATACACATGTTCTTAGTAACTAATTACTTGTACACACAATAACACAGATGGATCTGACAGTCATTATGTTAAGCAAAAACAAACAAAGACAGACAGAAAGGAGTACATAGTATACATTCATTTGTCTATTTATGTGAAGTTCCAAAATTTGTTAAAACTGTAAAAACAAAAACAAAAAAATTGATAATATTTTACAGATTTGATAGAGATGAATTAATAAAATCCCAATAAGATTTTCTACTACTTCATGGTTTGCACTCAAACAATTTATTTAAGTTAGAATAAAATATTTTATATAATAACTATGTTGCCTATTTCAGGCGAAAGCCAAGAGAAAAATATTTCTTTTACTTTTTGGGTGACGTTTTAAAACTTTCTATATCAAAAGACAAACAAGATAACAAATAAAAATAATAATAAAAAAACAACCTAGAGAAAGAGCATAGTTGTGGGGTTTTCTTCTTTTTTTAACAATTTATTAATAGAAGCAGAATATGCAATCCTACAAAAAAAATTTGGGTTTTCTTCCCACTTATGTGATGCACATCATAAAATCCTCAGTGAATAATGCATGCTGCAAGTTCTAAATATTTTAACTGTATAAAATTAAATGTGAAATAATGCATGTGAGAGGACTTCCACTTTAAATGTATATCCTATACTCTTGTTAAAGAATCTGTTTTTGTTTGGAATGGTTATCACAAGTATGGAACGTGAGACTAAGTTCATTTAACAAAAAAAAAAAAAAAAGAAATAAAAATAAAAATTATGTTTTCCATAGAGAAGTAACTTGATGTCTGTAAATAATGTTTGTAAGAAATGTGTCTGCTGGTGACATATTTGTTTCACATTATTCAATTTTTTTTATGAGGTATATGCAAAATTACACAATTAGTCGTTGTTTACATGTTGAAAACAAGCTGTTTGCCCTGCTTTTCTAATGTCAAATGTTGCAATTCTGGTAGAAAAAAAAAATGCCAGTCTAATTAACCAAAGACAAATCTCCATGACACCATACAACACCTAAGTCTTTTGAATGATTAGTTCTCAGTTAACTGAAAGGTAGGTAGCTTGGTGCTTCAAAGAAGCAGGGCAGGACGATGTAAATGGTTTGAAAAAATACTGACTACTCCTTTGTACAGATTGAGAAGTATCTACTGATTTGAAATATTGAATGTAAAATTAGACATATTTTTATTTTCTCACTTTAGAATCACTAGATTTGGAGTCATCAATTTAGAATGACATTTTCACAGTATTTTGAAAAATTTAACACCATATTTTTTTAAACGTTATTTTTGTTTATGCCCTGACAGCTGAGCTAGTTTATTGTTTTAATTTCTAGAATTTATGCTGCAGAAGTATATCCTTTAATTCCTCAAATACAACTGAGTTTTACAATATTCTGGGTTAGCTTTCAAAGTCTAAGGACCCACTTCCCATCTTCAGAAAATTTTTATTCTCTCTTTATTTTTTTAAGATTTTTTTTTTCATTGTGAAAGAGAGAGAGAGAGAGAGAGAAAGAGAGAGAGAGAGAGAAAGTGTGTGTGTGTGTGAGAGAGAGAGAGAGAGAGAGAAAGGAGGCCCAGAATAGTCTCCATAGTTGTACATCATAGTTCTGACATAGTTTCATTCCACACAGGTGGATGTAGGGCCACAAGGGGTGGGAACCAAATTGGGGACCTCCCGCATGGGGGGCGAGAACCTTTGCTGCCATCCCAGTGGTAACCAGTTGTGCCACATTTCAGAATATGTGTTTTCATGGGCCGGGACTGGGATTTGACCCATGAACCCCACCCTTGCTGTTGCAAGGCAAGCACTAAACCTGTTAACTGACCTGGCATCTCCTTATTTATTCTCTTAAAAGAGCAGTCTCTGCAGGTCGTAATTCACAGGACAAAAATGTGGACTTGGAATCTTAGTGAATGAGAGTATACCATTAGCTCTGCAGTTGACCAGTAATAGGGTAGTTTCCTTGTCCTAACCCTGACAACTTATTTTTCTGTGAAATTATAATAACATTTTTCCGCTAGATTTGCTGTGAGAATAAACTGAGTATACTACTCTACCTGAAAATGCTCAGGACAATAAATGGTATATAAATTGCTCAATAATAATTATTCAGTATTTTGGGATTTTGTTGAGATTATATACTGGGGTTATTTAAGAAGTAAATTATTTCTATATTCTTGTCAACAATTTTTGATGAGTCAAAATATGAGTTAAAATGAAATAATTTACTCAGGGTAAAGTCCCAATATTTTAAGAATGGTTGATATTTTGGTGTTTATTATACTTGAATAAACTGTGACAGGGAACACTGTATATACCTCAACACTGAACCTATTGATGTGACAATAGAAATCTTCCAGAATGAAGCACAGAAAAGATTCAAAAAGACTAATAAAGATCAGAGCACCAGGAAGTGATGAAACAATCTCAAACAGCCTCATATATGTAATTTATATAACATGTAATTGTTTTCTCCAAAAGAACAGGTGAGGTTAAAAAATAATTGATGTGGGAAGCCGGGACGGCTCAGTGGGTTAAGCGCTCACTTTGCAGTGCCGGGGACCCGGGATCAAATCCCGGCCCCCGCCCATGCGAAACCATGTGCTGAACTGGGAGCTCCCCCAGTTCAGTTCTCTCTCTGTCTCTGTATCTCTCTCTCTCTCTCTCTCTGTAAAAAATAAATAAACAAACAAACAAACAAACAAACAAACAAACAAAAAGAAATAGTTGATGAAATACTGATCAAAATTTACCAAAACTTGATGAAATACGAACTAACAAATTCATGAATCTCAACGAAAACCTGACTTAGTAAAATAATATCAAGACAGAAGGAAGGACAATTATATTAATTTTTTAATGAAAAAGTTTATTTGAGGCAGTGTCTCAGTTTGAATTATCAATTGTTAGCATGTCAAAAATATTTTAAATAATCTGGTTGGTATTTCTTATTTAAAAGAAAGAACAGGGAAACATTATTGGCCAGCTATTTTATTTTGAGATGGGCAAGCTTTAACACATATTCTGTACTAACAATTTTATCTTTTTATAGTAAGATATTGATTTTTATTTGATCTTGTGTTATCAGAAGATTAAATTTAAATGTCTTTCTCTGGCACTCAAGAGTTAATAAGCAATAAAGTATCCTCATCTTAATTTAAATGTTCTAGGTAATTTTTTTCAAGGCACAAAATAGTGGTCCCTCTAGTAATGTAGAGCTACCATAATAGAAATGGGGATAACCAGCAAAAATAGATTTGTACTTCTTCTCAGGAGACAAAATATATACTTGACTATGGAGAATCACCTTTTTCTAGCTGTGGCCTCTGCCTTAACCAAAGGAGGAGTTCTATGAGATTTTACTAAAAAAACCACTATGGCTTATGTAAGTCTAAGAAATAATAATCAAAGTTATCTTTAAGTGCACTCTAAAACTGGAAGGGCTGGATATCTGTACCATTAACTAAATTAAGAGAAGAAAGGACTGATTTTTAAAAATTTGCTTATTATTTTAAAGTAACATTTATGATTACCTCAACCAAAAATTTACATCTAAGTTACATTTCTTTTTTTTTTTTTTTTTTTTTTTTTTTTTTTTTTTTTTTTTTTTTTTTTTTTTTTT
>PVKE010009202.1:0-45431 GCA_004027555.1 Craseonycteris thonglongyai | reverse complement strand
CGGGGGGACAGTTGTGGGGGGAGGTGGGAGTGGGCACTAGATATAAGGTGATGGAAGGGGAACTGATACTGAGTGATGGGCACATAATACGATGCATGAATGATGTGAGGTGGACTTGTACATCTGTAAACTGTCTAATTGTTACCAACCAATGTAACCTCATCAAATTTAACAATAAATTAAAAAAAAAAAAAAAATTACTGTGTGAGGACCAGGAGTCAAGAATGATATTCATCAAGATGCTAAAAGTGCTCTTTTCTTATCTGTTTGTTTGTTTGTTTGTTTGTTTTAAGTCCATGTAGTGAAATCATGTGGCATTTGCCTTTTTTTGATCTGACTTCCCTCAGCATAATATCCTCTGGGTCCATTCATGGCGTCCCAAATGGCAGGATTTCACTTTTGTTTATGGCTGAGTAATATTCCATTGTAGACATATGTATACCACATCTTCTTTATCCACTGGTGTTCACATCATAAGATATATAAATGTCAAATCATTATGTTACACCTGAAACAATACACGATTGTGTGCCAATATTGTATTTTCATAAGAAAGTTAAAGCAAACAAAATGTGCCCTCCTTCATGTGGAAGAAACTTAATGATTTTTACCCTCTTTTTACTTTTCTGTAAAGCCAAACACAGGCGTTTTAAACAACAAAAATCTCTCTTACAAAGAATTAGGAATGTATGAAGCAGAGACACAATTTGGAAGCAGAATGAGAATGAGGGGGGGAAAGGTATAAATAAGGAAGCTGAAGAAACAACTTTCTCAGTTAAAGAACAGGGTTGACCCCGAAGTAATAGCCCTCAGCTGCAATTTCCTGAAGTTAGAACGGCTCTCACTTGCTATAAACAGGCCCCATGGAAGTACCCAGGAAGGCTCACCCTCTGCACCCTGAGTGGGCACGTGACTAAAAGGGTAAAGAGCCATCGCTGCTTCTGTCACACTGTGGAAGCAACAGCACCTTTTTTTTCTTCCTAGCTCTAGCTACTATTCACCAAGTCTGCCATTTGTGATTCAGCCTCAGGAGCCCAATCTGGGGGCAACCCCAAGAATCGGCTGAAAAATGAATGAGCTGGTCCCTGGCCAGTCTTGCCTCCTGGCTGCTAACTAATGGCCCCCACGATGTCACCGGCTGTTACTGGTGTGCATGCCCTATGTGGGCCTAGATTCTCCATCGACATAGCAATATGACTGTGTCACAACGTTCGTAAGTGATAGAAAACACTACAACAACAACCACAGACAACCGCGGTCTCATCAGCATAGCAGACGCTGGGCTTGAGAAAAAATCAAACTATTTTCTTTCAGTTCAGAATTTAGCACTTTTCGTACATAAATGTGTGCTGTGGATTTTCATAGGGAGGAGACTCTAGTCCCTGACTCTATTGACCATGGAACCAATCCCTCCCCAAAGAACAACTATTATAAGTTTTTCGTATGGATAATGTGTGAGTCATCCTTGCTTTAAAAAAAAATTTTTTTTTAATATTCTATTTCCTACTGATCCTCAGCTATCCTTTCACCCTTCATCTGACTATCCTCTAGGCCAGAGGTGTGCAAAGATTTTTACAAACTTATTGTCAACCCCCCATGATGTACATCACTGATTGCATCAGGTCACCTAGAATTTGCTGCATGACAAGTGATCAGATGACCTACAGGCAGAGTGGAAGAGTCAGGGTCAACTGGGGACAATTCAGAAAAAAACTGGAAGTGTGTATAAAGGTATATATGTCATTCAAAGTGGAATAGCTTTATTGCATTAGGTGGGATATATTTTTATGATTGGATTTACCTACTGTAATGGTTTCTAGGTTGATGATTAGGAATGAGAAAATGACTAATGCGTATAATAAGTACCAATAGGTATTATTCAAATATAACGATTCTTATAATTACAGGAACACAGTGACACCGGTGCTATGGAGTCACTCGGTTTACAGATGAGAAAATGGAGGCCCAGAGCAGTTCAGAAAGTTGCACGAAGTCACACAACAGCATGCAGTGGGTCAAGATCATCTGACCCAAGAGTTCAAACTCGTAATATTTCATGAACATAGCCCTGGGCCAGGCAGAAAGTGAAAGCTTGCTTGACAGCTATTATTAGACTTATGTTGTGCAAAATGCTTCATTTCAGGGAGCGGTTCTCTGGGCTAGGTTGGACTTCAGACCCACAGACAAGGGCTCTCAAGCACCATCTCCAAATAAAGCTTGGGTTTGACAACCTGTGCTGGTGAAATAAGCCCCAGAAGCATGAACTGGATCTTCCTCAGGTCATCTCTGAGCAGCCGTGAATTCATTCACTGACTCCTTCCCCCATTTTATTCTTTTATTGAACTATGATCTCTGAAAAGCCTGTTAGGAGGTGGGCATTGTGTCCAATGCCCACAAAGCAAGGTTCCACGCTCCTCTCGCAAACATAGGGACTGTCATCGAAACACTGAATTTTGAAAGGCTGGAATTTACGAGTAAGTAAGGTGTTGGTTAGATTGTCAGCCATAAACTTGAAAATAATTTTAATGTTGTTTCTGGGTTTACACATGGATTTATACTATTCAGTCACAAAAAAAGCGAGTGCTTCTTAGGCTTAATCATTGATAACGTGTGAGTAGCATGTTGGAGCTTAAAATATCATGCTTGGTCATCCAATGTTCATGTAGCTCTCTTAAGTCTTAAAGGGAGGAAAGATGTGAAAACAAAGGCTCCGGAGGGCTAAGGGACTTGCATGAGGTCTCAGCATCAGTGATCTTGACCCACGTATCAGTATGATGTTACTTTTATTATATGCCAGTCCGCTGATACCTGAAGTTAGCTGGGATCTATCTCTTCCTTCCAAACTTAAAGGATCTTATATCCATTCCCAAGACTGTGGGAGGTGTATGCAGAATTGGCTACACATGAAAATGCTCTAAGACCTCAACTTTAGTGCTACACTTTTTTTAAAGATTTATTTTATTGTTTTTGACAGAGACAGAGAGAAAGGGGAGGGCCCAGAGCAGTCTCCACAGTTGTACGTCATCAGTTTTCGACATGGTTTCATTCTACACAGGTGGGTGGGGACCGCACAGGGTGGGAATTAGGCTGGGGACCTCCCACATGGGTAGCACACCCCCACGAGCTAGGGGCCCAACGGGGGGGCCTCCCACTTGGAAGCTCACCCAGCAGGAACCGAACTGGGGGCCACACCCCAGTAGAGCATATGGGTCCTCATGGGCCAGGGCTGGGATTTGATCCTCAGTCCCTGGCGCTGCAAGGCGAGCGCTTGACCCACTGAGCCATCCTGGCTTCCTAAACACTTGAAATGTAAGTAAAGTCAGACTGTCTTGGCTGCATTTAAAAAAAAATTTTTTTTTTTTAAGATACTGTTTGAAAATAATTTTTAAGATTCCTCTTTTATAAATGAGTTATAATCATTTTTCTTATAGTAGAATTTGACTGACTATAATTGCCAATAACAACGAAAGCAGTAACCATAATAATAATGCTGGCATCTAATGGGGGCCTACTATGTGTCAGACATGGTGCTAAGCGTTTTACACATACTATGCATACGACTCTCATGTGGCTCTGTGACGTGAGTACTATCATTAGCTGCCCATTAGCTTCATGTCACAAACGTGGAGAACAAGGGACAGAGGATTTAGAACACTTGCTCAAGGTTGTCTGGTCTGGAGGGAAGGCATGAGTAGCCCTGCAGGTGCAAAGCCCAGTAAGAAGCGATCCCTGCTGTGGGAGCTCAGTGTGGGGCGTGGCTGGGGCCGGGTGATCCACTGGATGGGAAAAGAAAATAGTAAAGCTTCCATTTCTATTTGCTGCTTCCATGAAAAGATTAAGGAAGACTTCATGCCTTACTATTGCTTACTATGCATCTGACCCTGACTGCCCCACTCTGCCTGTAGGTCATCTGATCACTTGTCATGCAGCAGATTCTGGGTGTCCTGATGGAAATGGGGAGAGAGCCACAACATGGGGGCTTGACAGCAAAGTCGCCAGAAAAAAAATCCAGGACACCCAGTTAAACGTGACTTGCAGATAAACAACAAAAAATTTCTTAGTAGAAGACTGACCGGAAGGAGAGAGCATCAGATATATGGTGATGAAAGAGCTGACTCTGGGTGGTGAGCACAGAATGCAGTCTATAGACAATGTCATGTAGAATTGTACACCTGGAAACAAACTGTTACCAACCAATGTCACCCCAATAAATTGAACAGTAAAAAAAAAGAGAATGTGGGAAGCCGGGATGGCTCAGTGGGTTAGGTGCTCACTTTGTAGCCCCGGGGACCGAGGATCGAATCCCGGCCCTGGCCCGTGTGGACCCATATGCTGAACTGGGGAGTGCCCCCAGTTCAGTTCTCACTGGGGTGAGACCCCGGCCCAGTTCCTGCCCTGTGCAGCCCCGCCCACCTGTGGAATGAAACTATGTGGAAAAACCAATGATGTGCAACTATGGAGACTGTTCTGGGCCCTCCCCCTTCTCTCTGTCTCTGACTCTGTATCTCTCTCTTTCTGTCAAAAACAATAAATAAATCTTTAAAAAAATAAAAGAGAGAGAATGGCCCAACTATTGCCTGCTAACATTGCTTCACTAAATCTGGCAACCCTACCCAGCAGTGAGATCGTCCCTCCTGTGTGTACGTTCGGCGGTTTACTGATCACACTTCTTAGTTTTGCCTAAACCGGTTTTCCGCAGCAGTAATACTTCAGTAGGCTTCTCTTCGATCCCTGGCACAGGGCCTGCGCCCAGACCTCAAAGCACTTTGCAGATTCCGCTCTTACTGCCCTTTGGGAACTGGAAAGATTGGATGAAGACATTTGGGGTACCCTCCTGGAAGATCAGTGAGCACATGGAAGAGAGACAAGCCATGCCAGCTGAGGACGCCTCAACTGTCCTTTTGCACAGCCTGCTGACACCCGTGTCATGAGGGAGGCCACCCGTATCAGCCAGCAGCTGCCCACAAACGCATGAGAAAGCCCAACAGGGACCAGAAGAATATGACCTAGAAAAAACAATGGTGGGGGGAAGCTGTGCATGTGAGGGAGGGGCAGGAGCTAGCAGGACATTCTCTGTACCTTCCTCTCCATTTTGCTGGGCACCTAAAACAGCGCTAAAAAAGTAAAGTCTTAAAAATAATTGTTTAAAGCAGTTTGGTTGCTTTAAGCTGCTACAATTTGGGAGGGTTTGTTCCACAGAAAAACGTAAGCAGTACACTGAGTAAAGGTATTTAGCTGGCTGGACTTTGCACTGGCCTACATTTTTTTTTTTCTTTTTGCCAGAGAAAAAAATTATCTAATGTCTTTCATTGTTTTTCTGTTGTTTTTCACTCTTACAAATCCTTTGATGCTCACATCTCTTCCACAGGTGTGTGTGTGTGTGTGTATATATATATATATATATATATAGTCATTCCCTGTTGTTTCATTTATTACAAAAAGCCTAGTGTATTTTACACATGTGGTTAATTACAGGGGCAACAAGCACACAAGCAAAACTGTGGTTGGAAACTTTTAATTGGGCATACAAGTGGCCACCGAAATGTTCAAATTAAATGGTTAGCCATCCAACCACGACATTGTAAATGCAGGGGAAATTTCTCCCACAACTGCTCATGTTTTCAAATGGTGCCTAAAGTTCAAGCTACAGAACAGTAGCTCAGATAAGCACCATCCATCCATCCATCCATCCATCCAACACAGTTGTGTTTTTTTTTAAGATGTATTTTATTGTTTTCACAGAGAGAGAGAGAGAGAAGGGGGAGGGCCCAGAGCTGTCTCCATAGTTGTACGGCATTAGTTTTCAACATAGTTTCATTCCACACAGGTGGGCATAGGGCTGTGCAGGGCAGAACCTGGGCTGGGGGCTTCCTGCATGGGAAGCATGCCCTGAGGGGGAGCCAAATTGGGGGGCCTTCCACATGGAAAGCTTGCCCCGGCAGAAACCGAACTGGGGGCCTCGCACGTGGGAAGCACACCCCAGTTTAGCATATGGGTCCACATGGGCCGGGGCGGGGACTCAATCCTCGGACCCCAGGGCTACAAGCTGAGTGATTCAACCCGCTGAGCCCTCCCAGCTCCCCCCAGCACAGTTCTTGACGACCTTCTGTGGACAGGTGCTCTGCCAGGCAGTGTGGGCTACAGCAGAGAACACGACCTCGCTGGTCCCAGGCATGTGGGAGCTTGTGTTCTACACGCCAAATGCTTTGACTCTAATTCCTTGGTGAGGGTCAAATCAAGGAGGTTCTAAGAAGCATCTTCCCTTCGAAGAGTATGAGAGGAAATGAGAGCAAAAGAAGTATATTAAAACTTTGTTTCAGCAATTCTTAGTGACACCAAATAACACATTTCCATTCTTTATTTTTCCCCCACGGCAATTGCCTGATGCTTTGCATGAATAAAAAATATGGTTTTTTTTGAGCATCAGGGAGGCATCAAGCACATGAAAAGTATTTGGATGTAAAGCTGAGCCTCACATTCAACTAAAGGACTGTACTGAGGTCCCTTGAATGCTGATAACACAAAAGAAAGTCATCCTTGGTTTGAATTCTTTGGATGACCATCTCAATTTCCCCTCATCATCATGACTGGAGCGGGGAATAATGGTGCATAGACTGTTGTATTTATTCAACAAAGAATTTTTGAGCCACTGCTATGTCTTAGGCTTTGTTCTGAACACTGGGGATACAGCAGTGAGGAAAACAAGACAAACATCCCTAAATCTTAGACAGATTAATGAACACAATAAATAAGTAAGAAATACATATCTCACAGCTGATCATAAATGTTCTATAGGAACACCCATATGGTCCATCTCTGATAGTTTAGAGATGTCATTTACTGTAATGATCAAACACTCACAATATAATTCTAGTCATTTTTTTCATAGCCAAGTGGATACGAAGAACATTTCTCTCTTTGTTTGCTTCAGGTCGACAGGTAGATGTTGAACACCAACAAGCACAGGAAGAAGGACAAAGGTAAAGAACACACTTCCTGGCCCCGAGGAACAATAGTAATACAGCCACCAAGTAAACACATACTGTATTTTTCCATGTAAAGGGTGACCCCTACTTTTCTAACCCAACATTGAGAAAGCAATGCATAGGTTACTCCTGTGTATAAGACGATCCCAAATTCTTGGTCTAACAATTTTAGACAAAAAGAATCATCTTATACACAGAAAACTATGGCAATTTCAATATCCTGTGGTAGGCCCTTGATGGAGGTACTAACAGGTTGCTATGGGAACACTAACACTTTCTGGAAACTTCTGAGTTTCCTTGTGAAGTATAGGGAGGGGTTTCTCTAACAAGGAGGTGTGGAAAGAATTTCCATGTCACTAGATCATCATGGGCAAAGGCCAGCAAGCCATTTCTCCACATTAATCATGGGAATGGGGACACATAGGCTGAGTCTTGCCTATTCCCAGATTGTCCAAGGTGAAGTGGGTGTTTCCATAACAATATGTCTAGCAAGCAGAAGCTTTTCCACACTAAATCTGGAATCTAGGATGCCAAATGATTACTTTCATCCAACTCTTTGACCGCTAGATGCAATGCAAAAATATAAACATCTCTTTACTCCCATTGAAATCTTTCCTTCTCCAAAGAAAATGCCTCTTTACTGTGGAATCCATTCTATTGATTGTTTTAAGAAAAGATCTCTCCTAAAGAAAGAAAAGCCATCTTTGATCCGACTTGACAAAAAGATCTAGTCAAACAATTAAATCTACGAGAGAGAGAGAGAGAGAGAGAAGCAAACCCCTTTGAATCACATCAAATATATAAAAGAGAAAACGCTTCATTTAAATGCTGAAAACTAACACAAAACAGCTTGAAATGTAATAACCTCTGCTGAATAAGTGGAACCACATGTTGATCTGACAGGAGTTTCTAAGACGCAATTAAAGGTCACTTCGTGTACAAACATCTCATTCCTCACCGAGAGGCTGGAATTGTTGTCAGGATATTTGGCCACCGTTTGGCAGGTGCTGCAACCTGGCCGGGTCTGCAGAGGTGCCTCAAATGCTGACGGAGGTCATTAATACTCCACAAGCCAAACGCTTGAATCTAAACAGCTCAGGACAGCCCCTGCCTTGAATCCTAGGAGACAGGACGGTATACATACATTAGAATCCTTGCTGATTCAAAGCCAATGTCCCTCAGATGGGAGTGGCTTTCCTCAAAAACAAGCCACTTTCTGTCCTGCCCACTTTCACCTCCCCAGGACCTCAGCGTCCAAAGAGACAAGTGTGGGTGTTTCTTTTGGAAGCAGGGGTGCTCCAGCCCCAGAGCCGCATTTGGAAGTGTCTTCCGGCAGCTGGGAGGTTTCAGTTCAAGACTCTTACTTGCAAGACAGGGTCTTTGGAAAAGGAGCTTT
Organism: Craseonycteris thonglongyai; assembly: GCA_004027555.1. NCBI lineage: Eukaryota > Metazoa > Chordata > Mammalia > Chiroptera > Craseonycteridae > Craseonycteris > Craseonycteris thonglongyai. The sequence continues at coordinate 37,049 of PVKE010009202.1, read as the reverse complement.
TTTAAACACCTCCCGGCCCTGAGGCCTGTCTCCTGTGACCACATCCCTTTAAGAAAGGAGGTGCCGGAGAGAATGACTTCAAAGTTCTGCTCTCAACAGGGAAATCGCCTCTAGAAAGCTTTTCTCAGAATGAGAAGGAAATTATTTGATTTGAAAGAGAAGTAAATCGTAAGAGCAATGAGGGAGGATCAAAGAGTTAAGTTCCTGTGAACTTAAGAAGACACCCTTTCCAGTGGAACGTGACTTTACTCTTTCCGATTCACTTGACACATTTTGGAGATAGTAAGTTTACTGGAGAATCAGAATAAAGAAGCAGCCTGCTGTTCCCAAAAATCATGTGTTCTCTCCCTGTCTGACTCACTCTTTGGGGAAATTCGTTGGTCAGGGAGACAGAAAATGGCTGGGAACAAGGTGACCCTCAGAAGCTGTCTGAGTCGCCCCGTTTCTTCCTGCCTCACCCACCCCTTACACACTGCACGCCCCCATCCCCACTTCCTGTTCTTTGTATCTAGCAGGTGGGTCCAGAGGGCAGCCGATGGTTAAGGAATCTTGGGGTGTCTCCTCTGTACTTTTAATTATTCCAGTAATACCTGAACGCATTCTTCTTGTAAACAAGTTGGAATTTCAGAGCAAAGCCAAACAGAACACCCAGTCTGTTGGGGGTGAAGTCATCTGTGCGGTGCGTTCCCCAGTTCTAGCTGCCTGGTCTCCAGCCCCCCACCCCAAGTCCCCTGTGTCCCTCCAGACACTACAGATGTGGACACTATCTACACATATAATGAGAAGAATGGAACTCAGAAACTTAAAAGCGGAATAAACACAACCAATATCCATCTCTGGTTCCTGGAGAAGTCCAGTAAAATCAAGACAGGTTGTTGGAGAAAGCAGCACACGGGATGCAGTTAAAAACCACATCAAGAACAAAAAGACGTAATGACACCTCGAGAGCAGGCGTGTTTAATGTTTGGCACTTCTATGTACCACTTGGCTTGAAAATCTACCTTTGTCTAGTCAAGAAGAGTGACCTACCAAAGTTACCCAAGCCCGGGCTTGATTTACACCTGAAAGTGTGGCTTTTCCTTCCCAGCTTGCTCCACACAGTAAAAATGCCCGGGGTGGAAAGCTGTGGGAGAACTCAGCTCCTTTCCTCATGGAATGACTATTCTTAAGAGACAAGGTGGGGCCTAGGGTCTAGGAGTTCATATCTAAAAAGGGTCTCCTTTAGAAAGTAACTTAGCTTTTAGAAGTTTCTGTAGTGGACAAGGCTTATCGGTGAGATCACTGAGTTTTAATATTGTCTTTAGATGCTTAGTAGTTGGTCCAATTTCAGGCTGAAGAAAGTTTGTAACAGATAACTCCCTAAAAATGACCCCAAAAACAACGGGCAGCCTTTCTTTAGGTCTTAACTCTGTGCCAGGCATCCTCAATACTATATGTGGCCCTCACGATGCTGCTTAGTGCCTGAGACTGTCATTGTTATACCCATTTTACAGATGGCAAAAGCGAGGTATGAAATGGTTACCCAAGGTCACACAGCTCTGAGTGGCAGAATGGGGGTTCCAATGGGAAAACGCTATGACTGTGTCGGGTCTCCAAGTCTGTACATGGCATCCTAAGACAATCCTCCCCTTATCCATTTTAACCAGAACGTTGTATTTTCACCCTGCATGACGTATGCACCTGTCTTACGTGGATGGCCCTTAGCAAGAGTGGGAGTGTACGGTTGGGAAAACATCAGATGCCCTCAGGACAGATGACTGAAGGATTTTAGGAATCTGAGGGAGTGTCAGCTAGGGTGAGGTTTAGGGAAAAGAATAGAGAGCTCTGTAGCCCAGGCCTGGCACTCCACACACATCCTTACAACTTCGCTGTTGTCATCGTCACCATTATTGTTGTTATTACTCTATCTCTCCCTCCTTTTAATTGAAAAAAAAATTTTTTTTCTTTTCTTCTTTCTCCCTCCTCCCCCTGCTCCCAATCAACACGACTGAATGACTAAATGTTAATCCACTCAGTAGACCTGACTGGCCATGAATACCATATTTGCATTTCAAAGGAGAAGAATCATCTGTGCAATAGTTATTAAGGGTTAGTGGGGAGAAATGCTCCCCTAAACTCATCTCCTCCCTACCCCTCTTTCCCCTCTTACCTCAGTCTGCTGTTTGCACTTCCTTCCCCCTGCTTCCTTCCTGCCCCCCTATCCAGAGACACCTGGCCAGGAAGAAGTATGTGGGCTCCTGAGCTCCAAGTCACTGAGGTCCTCTTCAGGGAACATTCTAGAAGGCTCAAGGTTGTAGTTCTCCAAGTGTTCTAAGTGGTTAGAGTGCTGAGACCCCCACTCTGCCTTTTTTTGTTTAAGGACATTCATCAAGTACCTGTGCCTTCCTGGAGACATTGAGAAAATACCCTAGTAACAGAAAGCAGAAAAGAGACTTTGAGAAAGTCGTTTGGGGTTTAAGTTACACAGGAGTGAATTAACCTTGAGGAGGAGGGAGGGTGCGGGGTCCTAAAAGGTTCCAGGTGAATGTGATGCCCGGCTCAGAGCCCACTGCGGGGAGCTTGTGGGGAGGCTCTTTGCCCCTTACTGCTGTCTGTTAAAGGGCGTGGATGTCCCTTTCAAAGTGATAAGAAAAGCACAAACCACTTTCCTTTCTTAAAACCCTATCTCCAGTGCCTTGGTAAATAACTAAACTTTTCTGTAGGCAGGAGAGAGAAGAAAAAAAAAAGTTCACCTGCATTTATTTCCTAAGTTTGTAGAGTTTTAGAGCCAGATGTATTATAACATCAGAGATAAGTTTGTGTTGATTTGGTTGTTTGAAGTTAATGGGGAGCTCTTAGCTACTTCAGGAAACCTCCTCTGGGTCGTGAGATGCCTCAAGCGGACCTTTCCAAACCCTTCCTAATAATGAGAGCTTTGTTGTGAATGGGAAATCCATCAAGAAGCAGGAATACGTTAGTGTACTGCCTGTGTTTTATAGTTTCCCTGTCTCAGGCTCGTTATTTTCAGAGGACACACACACACATTGAGCAACTTGTTTCTGAATTAATGTATTGCTCAATCTGCTTGCTTTCTGAAGGAAAAATTACATGAAACCACTAAACTAGGCATGCATGCGATCCCAGTGTTGGACAAGGAAGGAATGAACTTAGAAAGGGTAGTCTACCAAGATGAGTCAATGTGATGGATTTATTCATTAGGAAAAGCCCTCCTCTGGAATTACCTTGCATTAATCACCATTCACGCAAACTATATCTGAAAAGTCTGAAGAGGTAGGTTTGACAAACTATCCTTTCTTCAGAGACCACAGTCAATTTTCACAACTTTTGCTAGATAAATCATGAATGTTCAGCCAGCAATCATGAGTGGATGAGGAAATTCCCTACAGTACAGCTGACCCATGCTGGCAAAGCTGAAAACGATGTGAAATGGAGACCAGGAGGTTGGGTTAAAGCAGGAAATGAGATTCTGACAATTCTGGATATTCTAGTCTCTGCTGCCACTTGCTCGAAAGGAGTTGATGCTCATTGGCTTCTTCTGAGTCAAAGGCTTCTTCTGAACCCAAATGGGTTCAGACCCAAATGGGCAGGAAACCCCAGCTGCCAGAACCCCACCTTTTGCTGAGGATGGCTCATCCCATCCAGGGCCAAAGTAAACTAACTCTTGATGGCAGGTTGGGGCTGACTAGCCACGGGGAGACATGATGTTCTTCTTTGCATGACCCAAACTCTAAGGTCCCCAGATCATCCTCATTTAACTAACATCAAATCATGTGCCTGATGGACCCATTTTACAGATGAAAAAACAGAAGACCCTACAGGTTCAGGGCAAAATTATATGGCAAATTGAGGACCAGAATCCAAAGACCCTAAGGCAAACTCAATAGCTTTTCTCAGCCTACATTTAGCTTTACATAATCCAAAAGCCACGATACGCAAAATTTTATAATTTCCAATTCTCAAGTGCTATGGTTTGGGCAAGATGATTTGGGATCTACTCTCTCAATACCTTCACGGAGCCTAAGTATTTATGTATGTGTAAACATATGTAAACAAACATATCTTAAATAGATGTGAAAATATCATACTCCAGTGAAAAATCTATAGGAACAAACTTGGAGGAGTCAAGTTGAAATGATTTGTAGATGACAGAATTTTAAAAACATATGTCTAATGTGTTCACTTCCTGTTACTACATGTGGGTTTTCTGACCTACTGATTATACAAGAAAAAAAAAAAAGAAAAAAAAAGGAAGCCAGATATTTCTGGAGATTTTTAATTCTCTATTTTTCAGATAAAATAAAAACGATTAGGGGGATATGGGAAAAGAGGGGTTTGTTTGTTTGTTTGTTTTTTAATCCACCTCATTCTTTTATCACAAAGACTGAACTAGCTCTGGGTTTTCTTAGAAAAGGAAATTTCTGCAGCGTGGGCAAACTCAAGTCGTAAAACAGTGAATTTGTCTCCCAAAGATAGTTCACTGCCGGCAGAGTGTGGTTCCTGAATAATCTTGTGTGCCAAGTGATTAATCAGACATGAAGTCAGGAATAAGAGTCAGGGAGGTTTTTCAAAAGAGCCAGAGAAACGTCCATAGATAATGTTGCTGGAGGAGCTCTTTCTTTTCTTTTTAAGCATATATTTGACCCCCTTGTCCCTTTTGACAAGCTCACCGTTTTACAAAATAAACTACAGACCCCGCTTGAGTATTAAGGAGCTCTCGAGGACTTTGGGTTATGAAGAGAGAAGGAAAGAGAAAGAGAGCTCTGTCCTGGGCCAGGAAAAGGCTGCCTGCACACGCACTGAACACCAAGGCACAGGGGGCATCTGGTGGACAAACTCACGGCAATGAGTTTCCAGCTTCCTTAACTCTGAGTCTCCACTCTTAGATCAGTCCCCATGCGGAGCAGGATTCAGGTCTGCCAGCAGCCAAGTTAAACCTGAGGCCGGGGCATTCCCTGCCTGGAGCTGGGTTTGCTTCCGACCCACCGAGGATCCTTACTCAGCATCAAGAAGAAAAAGGTGTTTTTGCATCTAATCGTTTAAATCCTGCCCTCTGAACAAGGTAGCTAGCCGAGAAGACTACCTAGTACAGAGCCATCCAGCCCGCCTGGGCTTTTTTCCTTTGTTCGGGAGGCCTCTGGGGAAGTTGATAAAGCTATGATTTATCGTGTTGAGAGGGGCATTCCACAAAAGCAGCTTGTTTAATTTTTAATTTTTTAAAAACAACTAAAGGTCAGAGAGACCAACTCAACTTGTAATCTAACTTCCCGAGGGTTGTTTTGAAAAGAGGGGTATTTAAAGGTATTTGGAGTCTTTGGGTTTGTCAAGACTGCATTGTTTTAAAAAATAATTTTAATGATATCATAATGTCTAAATACAGTCCAAGTGCTGGGGTTTTTGTTTGTTTGTTTTGTTTTATTTGGGGTTTTTTTTTGTTGTTTTGTTTTGTTTTATTTTGTTTGTTGTTGTTGTTTCGTTTTGTTTTATTTTTAATCACCATGTAGGGATGCCAGGATAGCTCAGCCGGTTGAGCACTTACTTTGCAACTGCGAGGTCTGGGGATCGAATCCCCAACACCAACCCATGCAAACCCATATGCTACTGTGCTGGCTTGGAGGCCAGGGCTCTCGCCTCCCATATGGGAGGCCCCCTGGCTTGGTTCCCACCCTGTGTGTGGCCCCACATCCACCTGTATGGAATGAAACCATGTTACAACTAATGATGTACAACCATGGGGACTGCTCTGAGCCCCCAACCCTCACCTTCTCTCAAACAATAAAATAAATCTGTCTTTTTAAAGACTATTTTTAAAAAGACTATTAAATAAAAATCATCACGTAAACAAAGTTTATGAAAAAAATGGATTTCATAAGGAACATCCGAAACTAGTCAGTGGGTATCTTCATCAAATACATTTAACGACAGGTCAAGAGGACAGGGTGGTACATTTCCAGGCAGAAACACTATATTCTCAGTTCTGGTCCACAACTTGCTATATGCCTGAGCTACATTTTTTTTTTTTTAATTGAATTTTTAGAAACCAGCTGAGGCCTCTACTTCCTTCAAGTATGGGACAATCCTGGTTACTTCCTCCTACTCCTTCCCTCCCATGGGCCCAGAGGGCAAACATGTAAAAATTTTCCCCTCAATGACTGATAAACGCTGATAGCAGTGTGAGAACCACCGCTTTTCCCCAAGCTGGGTCAGTCAGCCTTTTCTCAAGGTTAATGTGTATGACTCCCCCACCCACCCACCCCTGCTAAAGCAGGTCTTTAGTTCCTAACCTTGGCTTTGCAAACCCTCGCTTGGCTAGAAAGACCTACCTTCTGCAAAATAAAAAGGGCACTTTAAGAATTTTCATCTGCAGGGACACACAACAAAATGCAGGGATAGCACTTTAACTTTTCATTCCCAATTTAATCTTTGACTGAAAGTTCCAGAAATGCAGTAAATCTAAAAGGCTCTTTAAAAAAAAATGTTTTTTAAATTGTTTTTTTAAAAAGTTCTTTAAAAAGAAAACAAACAAGGGGAAGCCGGGATGGCTCAGTGGGTTAAGCGCTCACTTTGCAGCGCTGGGGACCAGGGATCGAATCCCGGCCCCGGCCCGTGAGGACCCATGTGCTGAACTGGGGAGTTCCCCCAGTTCATTTCTCTCTCTGTCTCTTTATCTCTCTCTCTCTCCCTCTCTCTCTCTCTCTCTGTCAAAAACAATAAAAAAAAGAAAAGAAAAGAAAAGAAAACAAACAAAACACCACATTCAGAGATTAATGACAAGGGGCCTAAATTTAGAACTATACAATGTTGGCCCAAACGATCATGGTAACTGACAAAATTGAATTAGCTTCATGTGAGGCCTCTCAGTTAAAGAAGAAAACGAAAAAAGAAAAAAAAAAAATCTGTGTGAAAAGTGTTTAAACATCAGCTGCTGTGAAAGGGGTATAAAAATAAAACCCAAGAGTTGGAAGAACTGTTTTCTGTGTGCAGTGGGAAAGTTTACCCAAGTGACAAGCTGTCACATGGGGCGGGCCAACAACATTCTAAAGTCTATTTCCTTAGATCAAAAAGAAGAGACAGAAGCCCAACATTTATATCTGTGCTGGTTGGTCATGCTCCTTCTTTCCGAGAGTAATGATATGCTACATCCATGAAGCAATGTGTCTAATACCTTAATGCTCTGAGTACAAAGACCAGTAAGGTCATATGACATTGCTATATTTAGAAAAGGGCTCTGTTTTCTGTTTTGCTCAACCTTACAATGTTCTGCCCTGAAGAAAGAGGAGTTTCAGTACATTGAGCTTTCTCATATCGTGAATGAACTGAATTAACACCTGTTTTCAACTGCCAAAATACATTTTTTTAAGGGGGGGGGGTGTGGAGAGAAGTCTATGTACTCCTAATTCAACATGGGAGGTATAATTTTTTTTCCCTTGCTTTCTTCAAAAGAACATGACCAGAAAGGTACAGTAATAATATTTCTCAAATTTTATAAATGCTAAGGTATGTTTTTAATTGAACAAAGCAACACTGTAAAACAGTGATATTATTCCAAGGCAATTTAGATTATATCTATATCTATCTATCTATCTATCTATCTATCTATCTATCTATTAATTCTTGGGAAAAACTAGCTCATGTAACTACCCAAAGTGACTGTGAAAAATTAACTCTAAGAAAGCAGGAAAAGAATTTATTAGTTACAAGAATATGTGTTGGCTTCTTTCTCATAAAATGTCTGGAAATAATAATGGTTTTGAAAATGAACAGTTTTTCTTTTAAGTTAAATATCATAAACCTCAACTGCCTACAAAAAGCCCCAAAGATGCTTGCTGTCTATAAATATTCTCTCTGTGAGGGTAACCCAAATATTTTCCTGAAGCTGAAAATTGGACTGCTTAAACATGTGATTAAATTAGTGGACTGTATCATGTTCAGTCAGAGGACAGTGTTCAGGGTCCCATACATACAGAATTCATTCATTCATTCACTGACTCAACGTTTCTTAAGATGCATTTCCTAAAAATGATGACTCCAGGACAGGTGTTCAGTACTAAGAGGGTTTTACCATCATGTCACTGTGTCGAAATGATGTAGAATTCTAAAAGCTTACCAGGTTAACCTTGGCATTACATCAGCTCCGCTAGTCTAATTAAGAAAGTATCTATCCAAGCCTCCCTTATTTTTGTACAGTTACAGTTTTCCATCTGCCATTCTCCAGGGAATGTGTCATCATTTATATAATTTCAATCGCTGTTTATGAGCAGAGACTTCTAATTGTAGCTTTAACTACTTCTTTCATTTCTCACTTGTCCCTTCTTTTTTTTTTTTTTTCTTTTCATTTAACAATCATTGTTATAGAAGATTGGTCTAGAATCAATGATGCTGATTGGGTCCTAGAATGTTGATTTTATGAATTAGTCAAAATTTCCAAAAAAGGTTTCTATAAATACTCAGTTATTTGGAAATAGATCATCTTTAATATACACATTTATGCTTCATTGTCATGGAACTATTGGGGTGGCCCAGTACTATATAGTCTATCAATTCTAAGGTGCACTCTAATTTTTACATTTTAACATAACTGAAATTAGTATGCACTTGGCAATCGATGGAATCTTACTATTATATTTACAAGCATTTCTTTCTGTCTTAGGAGTCCATAAAATAATGGAGCATCTTATGAGTGGTGGTGTTTTAGGTTCGAGAAAATACAGTGAACAGCCCCTTTTCTTTTTGAATTTTGTGGAGATTATTTTGTAACTCTTGTTTCCATGATGGACTTCGTGAAGATTAATCACATAGATGAAATGAATAAAATAATAGTAACTATCATTTATTGAGCTCATCCTGTGTGTGAGCAATTGTGTGAGTTCCCCCACATTTGATTCTGAAAGGCTGATACTATTGTCCCATTTTGTAGATGGACAAACAGGCAGCTTAGCTCACTAGCCTCACCCTAATCTCAGTCCTGTCTTTATTTAAAAGTTTGACATTTTGTTCTTTAGGGATTTGGCAGGGCGGGGTGGGGTGGGGGGACATTCATTTGATTTTCTAAAATGTTGTATGAAAATGGTATTTATCTCAATCACTGACTTTCAGGGGCTGAGATGTGTGCCTGAGGCCAGTGCCTCACTTGTCTCCCCCTAGTCCCAGCCCCAGGGGCAAGAACCAAAATTCAGACCCAGGTAGTCTGAAGTCAGACCCTCCCTGTACCCTTATCAGCACTCTGTGTCCTTAGTAGCATTTGTCACAATTAGTAAGGAGTTTCTTTGCCCTCTTGATCATTGTCAGCCTCTCCCTAGTAAAATAGAAGCTGCAGGAGGACAGGGAACATACTCATCTCTCTCATCCTCGTTAACACCATCCACTGGAGCACAACTCGCTTATATACTTCCTTTCAGCAAATAGCCCTGAACACATGCGACCTATCAGGTGTCGTTTCAAGGCTGGGAATGCAGCTTCCGTCTTCATGAGCTATACAGCCTTTACATAAATAAGGAAAAAATGACATAAAGCAAGTCCATGTTGGTTGACTGAGCACCATTAACAGTTTCCTGTTCTCATTGAAGGAGAAGGGGCTCATGCAAAACAACCAGCTTCTTCCCAAACTCCCTTTTCTTTGGCGTTTCAAGTACTTTGGGCTAAGAGTCCTGGTGTTCTCGGTTTCTTTTTATCTTATATCATAGTAAACACGAGTCTAAAGCCCCAGGAACTGGGGACAAGACAGGGCAGCCCCACGTGGGTGTAGACTGCTGGGGGGAATCGGCCTGCCAGGCCAACGCATCCTGGAGAAGCCACAAAGCTCTTCATTCTTGTGGGAATCCTCGAGGGTTGCCTCAGGTTAAGTTCTGCTTGGATGTTAACATTCTTCGCTTAAAAACAAAATGCCCATTGAGAGTCCTTAGGAGTGCCCATGCTGGGTACTGATGTGGGCCCGTGTGTGAACTGCAGCTCTCTGTTGGGCTGGTTTTCAGCGGGGGGTGGTGAGCAATGGATCCTCCTTCGGTGCTCTTCCTGCCCTTTCCCACCCTGCCTCTACCTGGTCACTGCATCAACCAGTATCCAGGATCCTCTTCCCTCCGTGTCTGCTCTAAAACAGAACTGTGCCCGGGGTTTCAGCCATTCAAACACATTACTTAAAGTTGGCACAGTGTTGTCACAGTTCATCTTATGATCATTATAGCTTCAAAAATAATCAAAGACAGGAAAGTTGGTTTCCTCCCACATCAACCAACCCCTCCCCAGCTCCATTAATGGCAAGACAGCTGAATGACAAGCCAATATTCCATAATTACTTGCATTTTAACTGAAATTACAGAACACAGAAAAAGCAAGTTGAGGTCATCGTTTTCTATTTGAAATGTGCCTGAAGCTTTATTATTAACCAATTTCTTCTGAATGCTATGCCATAGTTATTATACTATCACCAGTTATGCTAACTTTATTTTTCACAAAGCGCCTAATATGTGCAAAGGCCTTTGGCTGGACCCAGGCAAAGAAAGAAAGATAGATAGGACTAGAGGTCTACTTCTGAGTTTATATAAAATATAAGTATCAGGTGTCTTCCAGGTATAAGGAACTCTACTGAATGCTTTCCTTTTTTTTATTTTATTTATTTATTTTTTTTATTGTTTTTGACAGAGAGAGAAAGAGAGAGAGAGATGCAGAGACAGAGAGAAGGGGAAGGGCCCAGAACAGTCTCCACAGTTGTGGAGTCATTGGTTTTTCCACATAGTTTCATTCCACAGGTGGGCGGGGCTGCACAGGCCAGGAACTGGGCTGGGGTCTTGCCCCGATGAGAACTGAACTGGGGGCACTCCCCAGTTCAGCATATGGTTCCACACGGGCCGGGGCCGGGATTTGATCCTCAGTCCCCGGGGCTGCAAAGTGAGCGCTTAACCCACTGAGCCATCCCGGCTTCCCCTGAATGCTTTCTTTAGATCAGGGGTCAGCAAACTTACTCTATAAAAAGTCAGAAAGTACATATTTTATTTAGGTTTTGAGAGCCATATCGTGTGTCTCCACTACCAGCTAGTAGTGAGAAGGCTCAGGTGATCCATACATGAATGAGCACAGACGTGTTGCGATAAAACTTTATTTATAAACATGGGCAGCTGCCCAGATTTGCCCTGGGCAATAGATTGCTGAAACCTGCTTTAGATGCATTAAGCCATTTAACTGTTATGACCCAGCCTTGAGGCCAATACCATTCTCCCACTTTGGAAGGGAGAAACTGAGGCTCAGAGAAGGTAAGTAACTGGACCCCGGGCACACAGCCAGTGACTAACGAAACTAGGATTTGAACGCCCATTTTCCCTATTATGGAAATGAGCATTGCCTCCTAACTCTAATGTCAATGGTTCAAACTCTGGAGCCAGCGTGGCAGATTCAAGCCCTGGCTGCTCCATTAAACTACTTGTGACATGAAGGGCAGATGACCTAAACTCCACCTGCCTCTCCTTGTCTTCTCTTGAACGGGATCATAGTAGTGTGTGATTGTACTGTGGTTTAAGTGAGCTAAGACTTATGTGAGTGCTCAGACAGGAGCCTGGTGCAAAGTCATAGAAGGATAAATGTCACCTATTATGACTGTTACAAGGCGAATGTGGAGGCTTATGGGGGTGTGGGGGTGGTGGCCTCCCACTCACAGGCAAGTAAGTAGAGAACTGAGCAATGTCAGTGGGGACAGGTGCAGTCAGGAGGGGGACACTTCCCCATCCCCCAAGTTCCTTCTTGCAGGAGGAGTGTCACTAGCCTGACATCCCGGCCTCTCTGCCCTCACGGCTCCTGCCCCAGGTACAGGGGGAGTGGTTTCCTCTGATGTCTGACTTTGAAAGGAAAAGCTGGCTGGGTGAGCTCAGCCAGCGATGCTTCTAACTGAGATGCTTCATGTCACTATCCTGCCCTTGAACTGAGGTCCAATGCTGTCCTGGGCTGCCTGCCATTGGAGGGTGTCCCTGGCTCCTCCTGGAGTTCATTTCCAAGAACCTCACTAGTGCTGGCTTTCTTGGTCTCCATTTTTTTTTTCATTCCCCCATCCCCTACCCCCCACATACACACACACACGCACACACACACTTTTTTTTCCTACGTGTTTGTCATTTGGGTCAAGACAAAGGCAGAGAGGGCTGTTGAGCTCCCAGGTACTTGTGCCCCATCCAGAGGGGCACCTCCCGCTACACTCCCCCTGATGGAGTTCAAAAGGAATCTAGGGTCTTCCTGCAATTTGTCAAGATAAGCCAAGAATCTAGATTTTATAATGTAAACTCTCCAGACTTTTTAACTAAAAATAACCTTTTGTTATCCTAAGTGCAGTATATGTATATTTTGTAGAAAGTTAGAAATAGAGCTAAACAATAATAAAGAAATAAAAGCATCAGACTCCAACCTCTGTTAACACTTTATGCTTCCAGATCTTTTTTCTGTGCGTTATCTAAACGTCCACACCCCCCCCCCCCCGCCCCCCGCAAGGCGAGCATGCCTGATTTATTGAGTTAACAATCTCTACCTTTCCATTTTAATAATTTTTTTTTCATATCTGGTACCACTCTGTATTCAGTTTTCCCTACCGACCCCAAACATGTCTTTTGCAGCTGATGTAGCCCAACAAAGATGCAGTTGAGGCCCAGGCATGGAATTGGATGGTCTGTCACTCAAGTCTTCGAATCTAGCATCGTGTCTTTTCTCTTTCCTTTTCCCTTGTTGAATAGGCCAGGCCAGTTGTCCACCAGAATGTCCCTTTTTGGAGATCTATGTGGCTATTTCTTCATTCTCCAGGACTTTAGATGCTGAAAAGTAATTTTTAAGAAATGAAATCAAAGTGCAGGACGAACAACACCTGTCTGCAGGCTGACTCAGCCACCAGGGCCCATGCTCTGATGTAGTGGCTGGGGGCGTGGGGGGTGGCCTTGCAGTGCTAGGGTCCCCAGGCCTAAGGGTTCCCTGCAGCGTGAACAAGTAAACTACTGAGAGGTTCCAAGAAGGTAAGTGACAGGAATTGTGCTTCAGGAAAATGACTTTTGTAGCAAGAAGGGGATGGAATGGATGGGTGGGGACCCAAGACTCTGGGTCGGTTACGAATTAGGAGGCCAGCGTCGCAGCCTGGCATGACCTGAGGATATAGTGACGGACACACAGCATGAGTGCTGGGCCCACAATGCCTAGGTTCAAATTCCCAAGCTGCTCCTCAGCTCAGTGACAATGGGAAAGGTGCAATGGCTCCTTGTGAGATGGAGATACAGTAGCACCTGTCCCTTCAAGCAGCTACGAGGACTTAGAGAGCTGATGGCTGTGAAGTATATGCAACAGGGCCCAGCACACAGTAGGTTCTATACAGGTGTTTGCTGTTGTTATTTCCCCCCAGCTTTATTGAGGTATCATTGACAAATAAGATTGAAAGATATTTAAAGTGTACAAAGTGAAGATTTGATATTGCATACATTGTCAAATGACTTCCATATTCAAATAAGCAGACACATTGTCACCTCACAGTTACCTTATTGTGTGTGTGAGAGAGAATGCTTAAAATCTGCTCTCTTAGGAAATGTCAAGTATATAATATAGCATTATTAACTATAGTCACCATGCAGCATTAGATCCTCAGAACACACTCATCTTCTCACCGAAAGTCAGTCCCCTTTGACCCATGTCTCACCATTTCCTCATCTCCAAGCCTGGCAATCTCCATTTTACTTTCTGTTTCCATAAATACACTTAAAAAAAAAAAAAGAAAATATTCTACATATAAGTGGTACAGTATTTGTCTCCTCTGTCTGGCTTATTTCATCTAGCAGAATGTCCTCTGGATTTATCCATGTTGTTCCAAATGGCAGGATTTCCTTCCTTATTATGGCTGAGTAATATTGTATTGTATGCATATAATTTCCATTATATATGGGTATATATGTACATGTATGTACATCATCCATCTATCATCTATGTCTATCTATCAATCTGTCATCTATCTATCCACCTATTTACCGGTATCTATCATTTATCAATTATCTATCATCTATCTATCTATCTATCCATCTTTCATCTATCCATCTATTTATCTGTCATCTATCTATGCACCTATTTATCTATCATCTATCATCTATCTATCCATCTATCTGTTTATCTGTCATCTATCTATCCACATATTTATCTATCATCTATTAATTATCTATCTGTCATCTATCCATCTATCTATCCACCTATCATCTATCCATCTATCCATCTATCTATCTATCTATCTATCCATCCATCCATCTATCTATCATCTATCTATCTCTCTCTCTAATCTATCTTCTATATCCATTTATCCTCTGATGGACACTTAGGTTGTTCCCATGTCTTGGCTAGTGTGAATAATGCTACAGTGAACCAGGGAGTGCAGATTTGTCTTAGAGATTCTGACTGTGTTTCCTTTGGGTGCCATTGTTATTGTGATAGATGACCAATGTGCCCGGTTTCTCGTGCCTCACACATTGCGTTCTAGAAACCAGGTTTTCCTTGCAATGCTATGTATGAAAAATAAGTTTACTCAAACAAATCAAGAACCAACTGGAATAGTTGTGTGTCAGCTCAGCTCAGTTTGTCTGTAATCTGGGAAATCAAACTTTTGTCAGAAAATGTCCAATTTATTCAGGTTTCACAGGCATAGCCACCCTAATTTTGAAATTTCATCCATCAGCTTTAGAAAACAGCACCATAGTAGGAAAAAAAAATAACTCAAGAACGATATTGTTGCCAGATTTACACCTAAATCTTACTGAAATATTTTGATAAGTTCCCCCTCCACACACACACTGGTTGTCCAATTATCTTTAATTGAAATATTTTCCTTTGTTCTTAACTAACCATACATTCCACTGCACCCCTGTGGATGTCATCTATGATGTCACGAGGGTGGTGACCATCAACATCGCAGCCCACAGACGGAACAGTCCCCAAGATCTCTTGGATGGTTCCAGAGAGTTCTCTAGATAAAGATCGGTGCCATATCTGTTGGGCAATGCTGACAATCTCATCAAAAGTGTTATTTCCACTGTGCTTATGGTGATTTTCGCTTCTTTCTGCCTCTTGGCAGTTATCTGAGGGTTTTGATGATTAGGGAAGAGGCAGAAGGTACCACCTCAATCTGGGCCTGTCTGTTCTGAACAGTCGGTTTCACTGTCATCCTCAGACCCTTCTAATCACCAGCTGCTTTAGCGCTGTCATCACCAGCCTGTTTTGGAGACAGACCCAGGGGGCAGTGCAGATGTGGCACCAACTTTCCCAACAGGGCACCTCAGGCCTCCAACCTTGATCTCGTTGGGGTGGAACTTAGGCCCACGGTGAAGGCGGCCAGTGTCAGATGAACCCAGATTTGGGACTACCGAAGAAAGTTTTACTTTAGCCTCTGAGCTGAAAGTCGTAAGTATGAATTTTTTTCTGATAGTAAAAGTAAGATATGATCATTATAGAAAAATTGAAAAATATGAAGCTGTGCAAAAAAGAAAATAAAAACCACCTGAAATTCTACTCCTCCCCAGTTAATGACGGTTTGGTTCCTATCATTTCACTCTTTCACATACATATGAATATATTTGTTTTCATATTGTTCTCTCTCAATTTTCTATGTAGACTCTAGTTTCCATGTATGTGGCAGACACTATTGGCTGCTTACACAACACGACAACTATTCGCTTCTTCCTTTTTCATAGACTCCTGACTTTTTTCAGATATTATACTCGAGATGGGAAACTGGACCCTCCTTTGTTCCAAAAGGTAAAAATCAATTACTCTAACATAAAAATCTGTATGTTCCATTCTCCTTCTCAGTGAGCAGGTTAGAGCAGAATTTCTGAACCTCAGAAATTTTGCCACTCGAGGCCACATTAATTCTTTGCTAGGGGAGGGGGTCTGTGCATCTAGGATGTTTAACAGTATTGCTAGCCTCTACCCACTAGATGCCAGTGGTAATATCCCCTCCTCCACCTCAGCTGTGACAACCAAAAGTATCTCCAGACATTGACACATGTCCCCTATATAACAAAAATGCACATGACTGAGAACCCTTGGTTTAGAAATAAGCAGGTAATATATAGTTCTGGCCAATGAGCCATGTTATTGCATGTTTATGTTATTCTTCTTCAAGACTGTATACTATTCCATGGTGGAGATAGAGCATCATTGATATAACCAGTACACTAATGATGAATATGAATTTCTTTTTAATTTTTCTGCGGTTACAATGTTACCATGAATACTTGTGCTTTTATATGTTTGCATACTTGTGGGAACGACTTTATGGGAGAAAAGCCTAGTAGTTAAATTTGTGAATTAAAGAGTATGCACAGTTTATATTTCAATAGATATCAACCATATGCCTTCCAAAAATTCCCAAAAAGTTAATGCTAGTTTGCTCACTAAATGCATGAGTCTCCATTTCCACAGACCTTCACTAACTTTAGGGAGGAAATCTATTTAAAAATAGTTTTTTTGCATTTCAAACCAAAAATAGTTATCTATTTGTTGAAAACTCTGATTTTTCTTAGTGATAGAATAGTATTCCATTAAATAGAGGTACCATAATTTATTATATTTCCCCAATTTGAACATTCAGTTGATTTTTATTTTGCATTAAAGTTGTTTTTTAAATGGGTACCAATAGTTTTCATAATTGTGACAATTCACTGCCAGATTTTTTTAATGTTAAAAAACTTATGTCTTCTGTCATTACGTTTTATGAGTATTTAATCTGTGGTTTTGTGACAGCTTTCCCCAGAACAGGCCTCTCCATTAGACACACAGTGTGCCCACAAAAAGTATTTATGTCTTTTAAAATCAGAAGAAAAAAAGTGACCTTTTAGGTTGAAGAACATGTTTTCATATTTAATACTAATATATTCATTTTTATGCCAATGCAGTTATAAAATATTTAATTTATTTTACTTTTTTATGAAAGGAGGGACCCATGAAAGCCATAGTGCAGCCCTGCCTACTTTCAGCACAATTGTTCAAAACACATGAATCAAATCTGGTTGTTTCCAGGCAGAATAAGTGGAATAAAAAATAGCAATGTGCATCTTTTCAATGTGTAAAATATTCAGATAACTTTCCATTGCTAGTGATCGATTTTCAATTTTACAATGTAACTAAATAAAGGAAGATGAGAAATATTTCACATCACTTTTCATAAAGAATGATGAACCTCTGGGAGTGTCTGTGATCTGCCTTTACCAAACCATTGAGAGGGAAATGAAAATACACACATTTTTCATTTGCTAATGTCCCTGTTGGCTTGCCGCTCTTGTTTTGCCATCTTTTTATTAGTAAAACGTGTGCTCAGTGTTCACCTCTCCCACACATTGCTTTAAGTGTACGTTTCTTGTTTAAATAAAAATTTCTTTTATCTTTTTAAAGATATTATTATGTTTTTATAATTTTGGATCTATTCTGAACATTTTTTGGGGGGTGGGGGCATTATTCATTCATTGATTCCACAAATGAAAGGGGAAAAAAGTGTTTAAGCACAAAAAATTTAAGTGTAAAATGAGAAGATAGTGATCTGGGAAGCAGATGGACTGATGTGGTTGACTAAAAATCACAAATTCACAGGTTTCTTTTTTAAATGGAGGATGCGTTTGCAGTATCAATTATTTGCACTTGGACAGAGGAAACAGAACGACAGGCACAAAGCTGATGGGAGCCGGCCACGGGGGCCCAGGGAGCTTCTGAAGAGGGGAGGGGGCTAAACTGAGAAGGCTCCGTGCAGGTTACGTGGTTAATGACCTGCCTTCTCCCCTGATGTTCGAACACTTTCGGTTACAGTATTGTGGTGAATCATTTCCTTGCAAGGCTCCGGTGATCTATCACACTGGGCGCCTTATCTAGATGTTAACAACAATATAAGCAGAAAAGTTTCCTCATTCCAGAAATGCAAAGCAAATTACAAAATTACGTAAGAAATGTGTTGCTTTAATACATCCACATATAGGTGTCATGACAGGGAGGGAAAAAATATGCCTGGGGAAAACAAATCTCAAAAAAAAGAAAGAAAGAAAAGCTTGTCAAGGAAAAGAGGGAAGGTTTCTCTTCCCGAGTCTAATTTATAACAGTGAAATTCCTTTCTGAAGGCAGGAACTGAGCTGGGGGGCTGGGTGTAGTTGCCTTTTCTTTTCTGAGCCTTGCAGGATTTCACTGGGGACCCAGTAAGGATCAGGGAAGGCGTGGAAACACTGGCCCTTGTATCTTACCACTTGCACAGTAACAGTTTTTTGGTTGCCAAATCAATACCTTGGTTGTCCTAGAAAAACCCTATAGTCTGTGTTTTAATAGCTTGCTACACGGGTGAAATTACACTGATTACTTAGCAAAGCCTCACCTTTGATCTACTGATCTAGTTAGGGACGTGTGACAGAGAGAGCCTGTAGCCCAGAGATCATTAACAAATTAAAAAGAAGAAGGAAGGGAAAACTACAAGTTACAGAAACACAGGAAGTCTGAGGTTTGTCAGTTGTTGAAACATTTGATACTGGCTTTTAAGAGCCAGAACTCTCTGAGAGCTTTCTTTGGATGACAAAATACTGACATTTAAAAGCAACAACAACAACAACAACAAAAGCCACACACTGTTCAAACGCAAAGAACAGTGGATCGATTCCAAATTAATGAATAGTGGCTGGCGTTGTTTTCCACCTCACTCCATCAGGAAATACATATGCTTCAAACATGTTTCTATTTCCCATTTAACACAATGAAGGGTTATCTTCACAAGTTTTACACTCATTTAAAAGTGTGCCTTTTAAGCTCTTTTTTAATTAGATTATTTTTAAGAGTAGTTGTAGGTCTATGGAAAAATTGAACACGTAGCACAGAAAGTTGCCATTAACACTCTTCCCACCTCCCATAAAGTACCCCTAAAATTAATGTCTTACATTATGTGGTATATTTGATACAGTATTGATAAGACTATTAACTGAAGACCATTTTTCTTTATGTTGTACATTCAATGGGTTTTGAAAAATGCATACTACATATCCACAATTAAAGTAGCAGACAGCACAGTTTCACTGCCCTATACAACCTCCCTTTTTGTCCCAGCAAGAGCCATTCTAGATTCTGTACTTTAAACATAGCTGCTATGTTTTCCCCTGTTTGTCCTTCTTTAAAGGGCTTTTATTTTAGGAATAGATAAGAGCTGATGAGAGCTGATTCTCCGTGTTGCCACAGACCCACAGACACTCACTTGGTTTGGCTGCAACTTGCATATCCCTGGAAAAAAGTCTCCTGGTGTTTGCATTTTTACCCACACAGGAAAATACCCAAACTTGCTTTGCCCAAACATGCAAGAGGAAACCCCTCTTCCCTGAAACGACAGAGCAGATGAGGAACTGGAAGGTTTATTTATTATCCTCTCCTCCCAAACCTCCAAGGACCGCCTGCTCGCCCCTCGACTCGCCTTTGTGTGATAGCTGCGTATCCTGATGTTTGATGAGGCTGCCCAAACACAGGACTGTGTCCTGCCCTCCTGAAGACGCAACGTACTGCTCACAAGCCCCCCTTTTTATTGCAGGCGAGCTAATGTTGAGCTCTCCAGCTTATGGTGGGGACCCCCACCTCTAAACTGAGGGTTTAGGTGCCAGATTGCTAGGCTTTGGGGTACAGAATGGGGAATACCAAAAGTAGAAAATCATGCCTTATCCGTTCCATTGATTAAATCGCTCAGCAACTATTTGAGTGCCCATTGCGTGCTGTTGGTGTTCTGCTTCCTGCCCTCAAAGAGCTCCCCGTCTCCAGGGAGAAGACAAATACTGAGCATAGGGATTTACAGACAGAAAGAGAAGAAGACCCTGGATGAAGGTGTGTAGGAGGCTGTTGGGTTAGGTGGGCGGGGGTCCTGCAGAGCTAGCCAGTGGAAGTCTACACTTGGAGCGTTCCAGGCCGAAGCGCGCACCAACAAAGGGCCTAGAACTCCGTGGCCTGGATCCGTTGGAGAAAAGGCAAGAGCGGTGTGGTCGACGCGTGTGAGACCAGGAGAAAGTTGGTAGGAGGAGAGGTCAGAAAGAGGCCGCAGGACAGGAACTTTGGATTTTATTATGAAAAAGAGGAACGTCCCCTGAACGGGTGGTCTGTGGGACGGAGAAGGGGAGCGTTGGGTGAGTGGCATTTCATCCTTTCTGTCTCTCCTCGTTGCCTCGGTGATCCCGTCCAGATCCCTTGTGGCCACTGAGTGATGCCACTTAAATATATATGTCGGACGGGAGCTTCCCCCAGGCTCCTGCCTCCCCCAGCCAGATCCCCTCATATGTGTACAACCATTTCAAATTTAGCAGAACCCAGGCAGAGCACCTCCCACACCGCCGCCCCCACCCAGCCTACTGCCGCAGGCCTCCCCAGCTCTGCTGAAGGCAATTCCCACCTTCTGTTGGCTCAGGCCAAAACCCTTGGAGTCATGCTTGACAGTTCGTTTTCACTCAGCTCCTGTTGCTAATCCACAGCAAGCCCCGTGAGTCTGCCTTCAGAATTTAGGGAGAATCCCACTGGACAAATGCCAGAGATCCCTTGACTGCCCTGGTTCCACCCTTCATCACTGCTTACCTATCAGCATCCCTCATGGCTGGGTTCACTGTTTCCATACGTGCCCCTCCCCCGCCTTCGCTATTCTTTTTTTTCTTTTTCTTTTTTTCTTTATTTTTATTGTTTTTGACAGAGAGAGAGAGAGAAGGGGGAGGGCCCAGAACAGTCTCCATAGTTGCACATCATTCGTTTTTCCACACAGTTTTATTCCACAGGTGGGCATGGGGCTGCACAGGGCAGGAACTGGGCCGGGGTCTCGCCCCAGTGAGAACTGAACTGGGGGGCACTCCCCAGTTCAGTATGTGGGTCCCCACGGGCCGGGGCCGGGATTTGATCCTCAGTCCCTGGGGCTGCAAAGTGAGCGCTTAACCCACTGAGCCATCCCGGCTTCCCCACCTTCGCTATTCTTAATGGAGGAAAGTACCGGTGTGTGCTAGACGGTGTCACCCCTCCCCCACACACCGCCCTGGCTCCCATCTTGCTCAGGCTGGGAGCCAAAGTCCTTACCATGGACCGCTCATGATCCGGTTCCCTCTGCTTTCTAAACTCACCCACTCCGCTGCAGCCACAATGAGTTTCTCGTCTTGCCAGAAATATACCAGGCACGATTCTACCCCAGGGCCTTTGCATGTGCTGTGACATCTGTTTGGATCTTCCCTTGCTTCCTCACTTATTTCAGGTCTTTCATCCAATGACACCTGAGGGCACATGTTGCCACACTTTTCCTGGAAAAGGCCAGAGCGTACATATTTCTGGCCTGATGGGCCACATGGTGTCTTTGGTGACCACACAGCCCTGTCATTGTCATATGCAAAAACGCCACCAACAGTAAACAAATGAGCAGGAGCTATGTTTTCATAAAACTTTATTTATGGACACGGACATGGGTTTTCCTACCATTTTCATGTGCTTCACTGTTCTGCTTCTGATTTTTAGTCCAAGTTAAAAGTGGAAAAACCATTCTTAGCTCACAGTTGGACAAAAACAAGCCGTGGGCTGGATTGGGCCCTCAGTCCCCAGCGCACACACCTCTAGCTTATAGACAATCCTTCCCCGGCCGTCCTCTCAAAGATTATACGTACACACATACACTCCGACACACAACAACAACAACAAACTACATATACTTTCTTCATAGCTTAGCATCTGGCTTTCTCTACATTGAACTTACTCTCTTGTTTATTGATTTATAAAGATTTATTTTAATTGTTTTTTGACAGAGACAGAGAGAAGGGGGAGGGCCCAGAGCAGTCTCCATAGTTGACAGCATTAGTTTTCCATATAGTTTCACTCCACAGGTGGGCACAGGGCTGCGCAGGGCAGGAACTGGGCCGGGAGCCTCCCACATAGGCCCCGGCAAGAACTGAACTGGGGGCACACCCCAGTTCGGCATGAGGGTCCTCCTGGGCCGGGGCCGGGATTCGATCCTCAGTCTCCGGGGCTGCAAAGCGAGCACTTAACCCGCTGAACCATCCAGCTCCCCTTGTTTATTGATTTATTTTTCTCTCCGCTCACACCTCCAGCTCTGAGGTCATTAAAGGCAGGGATTTTTGTGTGTTGTGCTGCACAAATGTGTCCCAGTGTTCCTGGGGAGTTCAGCACTAAGTGGTGAGTGAACAGCACCTGTGAGGAGAGATTTTGGGGACCATCGGTCGGGATGGTGGTGACCCCCCACATTAGTCCAAGGAGCCAGGGGAGAGAGGAAGGTATGTTTGTTTGTTTTTTGTTTTTTTTTTAATATATTTTTATTTATTTATTTATTTTGACAGAGAGAGAGAGAGAGATACAGAGACAGAGAGAGAACTGAACTGGGGGAGCTCCCAGTTCAGCATATGGGTCCGCACGGGCCGGGGCCGGGATTCGATCCTCAGTCCCCGGCGCTGCAAAGTGAGCGCTTAACCCACTGAGCCATCCCGGCTTCCCCAAAATTATTATTTATTTATTTATTTATTTAGAACTGAACTGGGGGCCTCACCGCATTCGGGAAGCACACCCCAGTTCAGCATGTGGGTCTGCCTGGGCCGGAGCTGGGATTTGATCTTCGGTCCTTGGGGCTTCAAAGCGAGCGTACATTTGTTGAACACACTCTCTCTGCAGGTCTGAGGTGACAGGCTTCATGTGTGCCTGACCTAGACTCCTCTTCAGCTGAGGGAGGGTTTGGCACAGGGAGACGAGATGTTCATGGAGGGTGATGCAGTAGGCTGGGCAGGGAGGGAACTTGGGCTCCCAGACCTGGTCTGCCTCACAATGACCTGAAAGTGTTTTGCAGAAATGAAGTCTCTCGGGCCCCTCTTACCAAAACTAGAATCCCGTGAGAGTTCAGGCAGTTGAGAGATTAAATCCAGACTTCACGAAATACTGACCATATTACCTTTTGGACAAGTTACTTAATCTTCCTAAGTGTTTACTGAAAAAATGGAGACAGTAATTACCTCATAGAAGGCCACAAGGATTCAAAGAGCTAATATAAGTGACTCTCCCAGCACGATGTTTGGCCCATTGTTTGCAGTAAATACCAGCCATTATTGACTTCTCCTTAGAAAGACCTGCTCACTGTGGAATGACTAATAAAATATAGATCAGCCAAACTAAGGCAAAAAGAAGGCCATTCCACTTCCTCAAAATAACTGCAGATAACATTCTGGGATGTCTCCCGCTGGATTTTGATTTCTCTGTATGCTTTTTAACATAATACCGAGAAGTGGGTTGCCAGTCATTTTAAAATGGCACTGAGGAATCAACCCTGAAATTTGCTCAAGGCTCTAGTCTAACTCCTGTTTTTTTGTTTGTTTGTTTTTTTAATGTTTTTGTGTTTCAATTACAGTTGACATTCAATGTTATATTAGATTCAGTGTACCTCATGGTGGTTCAACATTTACCGTATTGTTCACTGTAGTCCCTATGCTGTACTTTAGTCCCCAACCCCCACCTCCGGTGACTATTTTGTTCTAACTCCGGGTATACAGGAGGACAGAGCTGGGAGACACATGGAGGGGTTGTAATCAGCAGAGTTTAAAATGTGGGGACCTCGACAGGACAAACACCCCAGTTTTGTTCAGCAACTAAATTGCAAGAGATAAAAAAGGGGTCTGGGGCATTCTACAGAGCGGTGTGGTCCAGTAGAAGAAATGTTCCATATCCGCCCTGGGAGGCTAAGGGACACCTGAAATGTGGCTTGTGTGGCTTGAAGGACTGGATTTTTTTAATCTAATAAATATTAATTTATTTAAATAGTTCCATGTGGCCATTGGCTACTCTGCTGAGCTGTGCAGCTATTGATTAAAAGAGACCTAGAGACAAACAAGGCAACCGACTTGCACTGAAAAGACTTTGTTTGGAGTCTTAGTCAAACAAACGAACTTAAAAAGAAATCTGTGAGACAGGGAAATTTTAACACTGGCAAAAATCTTTGATGCTGTTAAAGACTTACTGCTGCTTTTGTAAGGTGTGATAATGACGTGAGGTTAAGCTTTTTAAGGAAGTCTGTATCTTTGACAGATATTAAAATATCAATACTGTTGTCCCCCCCAATCTGTGATTTCCCTTTCCACGCTTCCAGTTACTCGCGGTCAACAGGGGTCTGAAAATATTAAACCGAAAATTCCAGAAATAAGTTTTATACTTGCACGGCCTTCTGAGTAGCATGATGAACTCTCACGTGTCCCCCGCTCCGTCCGGCCCAGGACATGAACCATCCCTTGGTCCAGTGTCTACGTGCTGTTTGCACCCCTCAATGGTTGGCCACTTAGTAACTGTCTCTGTTATCAGATCGACTGCGGTGCTCTCACAGTCTTAGGTTCAAGTCACCCTTCTAGTGGTAGTCTCACCTATGTCATGATGCCTCCGTCATTCATCTCACTTTGTCTCAGCCTCTAGCCATCTCATATCATCACAAGCAGAAGGGTGAGTGCAGGACAGTAAGATACTTTGAGAGAGAGAGAGAGACCACGTTCCCATAATGTTATGACAGTACATTGTTATACTTGTTCTATTTGATTATTCGTCATTGTTGGTCATCTCTTATTGTGCCTAGTTTATAAATTAAACTATCGTGGGTGTGTATGAATGGCAAAAAACACAATATATATGGGTTTGGTTCAGGCATCCACTGGGGGTCTTGGAATGTAGATATAATTACATGGCATCTAGATTTTGCATCACAATCACACAGTGGAGACAGGGGGGTGCAGATGATACAAGACGTCTGTGAACTGACAGTTGTTGAAGCTGTATCCCGGGCACATGGAGGGAGATTCATTGTACTCTACTCTCTACTTTGGTATTTGCTTGAAATTGTCCATAATAAGAAAAACTTTTGTAAAAAAAACCCAAAACTTCTTAAGCAACTGGTTTTATGTAAATGTTTTCTTCCTTAGGGAGTTCCATTATAAGTGAACATCGACATTTATAAATGAGAAGCCATCAATCTTAACAATATTACTAGAATTTTAAGTGGAAGATAAAGCAGTGCTCTTACAAAAATCTCAGCCAGCTTCCTTGACTAGGACTGGAGCCACCCCATTCTCTGCGGCACTCACTGCCAGGACGGAGATTACTAGTGGCCTCAATACCTGTCTCCCCTTCTCCCTCAACAATAAAATTCCCAACTTTCACTTGACACATGGCCACCCAGATAAAAGAGCATGTTTCCCAGCCTCCTTTGCACTCAAAGGTAGGAAGCCATGTGACTACATTCTGACCAATGGTTTATAAGGGAAAGTGATATATATGACTTCCTGGAAGTGTCTTTAGACAGGCATGTCTCCTTCTCTGACCTCCCCCCATTCTTTGTGCTTGCTGGAATGTGGTCTAATGGCTGGAGCTTGAGCAGCTCTGTTGGATCATGAGGCAGAAACCACATGAAAGGATGGTAGAACAATAAGATTAAAAGAGCCCAGTTTCTGACATGATGAAGTATCACAAGCCCTAGACTGGCTACCTCCAAATTTGTTTTTCATGTGGGAGAAATAAGCTTTTATCTTGTTGTTGTTGTTGTTTGTTGTTGTTATTCACAACTGATTCTGATCTCATTACCGTAATATAGCTACTAAAATTTATCATCATCAACTACCTAATATTTATTGACTGTTTACTCTGTAGATTGTATCATGGTAACTGCTGTGAGAGAAGCAAGATAAGTCACAGAATCAGCACATAAAAGGTTTTTCAATTTAATTACAAGGAAGATACACAAAATATAAGATGAATAATTAAGATACAATTTAATAATAATACCAGCTAGCATGTATTGACTACTTATTATGCGCCAGACATTTTCTAGGCACTTCCTACATAGTATCTAATTAGTTCTCACAACAAGATTAAGAGTTATTATCATTGCCATTTACAGGTGAGAAAACAGAAGCACAAGAAAGGTTAAGTAACCTGTCAAAGGTTAGATAGCTTATAAAGTGTGGAGATAGGATGGATAGATGGTGTTGATTAGGAAGGTTTCAGAAGGAGAGGAAGAGTTAGGGTAAGCTGTTAAATCTTGGTTAAAAAAGAAGACAAGATCTTGATTCATTCAACAAATATTTATTGAGTGCTTGCTGCAGGTCAGCCACCATTCAGGCTGAGAATGGACAAGCAAGGACCCACATTCTGGTGGTAAGAATGAGAAAAGTTGTGGTTCCAAGGCAAGACTGCCACATCGCTCCAAGACACTGCTCTATGAGTGGCACCCCTGGAGTTGTGTATCAACACAGCAGTGACCCTGAACTTGAGGCTCCCCAGCTGAATGTGGCCAAAGAGGCATTTTGGTTCGTCTGTGCTGTTTAGAAAGTTGAGAGACTTCACATAAAAACCCAGATTTCTGGTTTCTGTTGAAAAAGTGGAATATTCACCAATATTAGACCAGCGTTTCCACACCCCAACCTCTGGCTAAAGCTGAATACGGCTGCCCCTTCAGACTGCATGTTCCTCCATTTGTCACAATTCCCAGCCCTCCCTAATGTGATAAGGGAGATATGGTTACAGGAGGCCCCTGTGTGACAAGATGGACAGTCAATTTCACATGCCTTGTGCTGCCAATGTGCGTGATGATCAACGAAAATTACCGTATTCAGTCTGATTTCTCCCCTCACCTCTCAGAACAGGATTAGTATTTTGAAACTAAAAATCTTCACAAGTATTCTCATGATGAGACATAAAGCTTTTGAGAAATTTCCTATTGATGACAACTTGATTATCTTGCCTACCTATCAAATCTCGGTGTCAAAGAAAACATCTGGACGATGAAGTTTGTTCATTCTAAATGTTTTCTTTCTTCTTTTTTCAGAGGTACCCCCAAACCCTTACAAACAAATATCTAGATGATGATTAGCATTAAAAAGGTAACTAAAAGTAGATAGTCGTTTACACTTTGCAAATCATTAAGGCAAACATCAACACATCTGAAAAGCTCATCTCCTGGAAGCAAACTAGGAGTCAGGCAAAGGAGGAAAAGGAGCAGACAGTATTTTCCTTTGTTGTGTATCAGGCCAGCATTGCCTAGCTCCTGCCTCAGTTACCACTCACTGTTCCTCCCCATATGGTAGTTTCTCTAGCCTTATGGTTGTCTTTTAGTCCCTGCTTTTTCTTGCTCTTTCCTACCCCAGGGACTTTGCATATCTTGCTCCCTCTACTTAGAATCTCTGCCAGTTTCTAACTTCTCCCTTTGTATTTCTTCCTACCCTGCCTTTAGCAGGTGATTTCTATTTTCCCTGCAGGTCTCAGTTCAGCTTCTACCTGGAGGCCTTATCTAACTCCCACCACCCCCAGGGCCAGGCCCCTCCTACAGACGGCCCCTTAGCACAGGGCCCAAGGTATTTTTGCCTTAGTGGGCTTCTTCCTCCAGAAAAGGATATTAACAATTATATTTTGCAACTGCATTGACATAAAGACATATAAAATTCAGGCTGGATTCATTACGAATATACAATATTCATTTTTTTTTTTCTTCTGGCTTTAAAAGACATTAAAATTAAAACATTTTTCTGGGTCCCTAAAAACCTCATGGGCCCCAGAGGCTGTATACCTCTTATTCCTCAAGGAAGTGGCCCTCACTGCGCCCTGTAGATGTCCTGCTGAGCACTTACTCCAGTTGGAGTTAAATACTTTCTGGAAGGTGAAGCTAAGAACACCTGCATCTAAGTCCCCTGGGGAGACACTCTGAGGTTGAAAGACCTCCAGGCTTCCAGGAAGGCCCTGCCAGGAAGTCTGCATTTTTACTCAAGCTAGTTGTTCACTGTGACTCTTACAAAGATAGCAGTTCACTCGAATGAGCTATCGAATGTCTGCTTACCTGGCTATAACTCTGACTGCTGTTAGGGCCACATTATGGTGTGTGTGTGTGTGTGTGTGTGTGTGTGTGTGCACAGTTCTGCATTTCTGCGCCAACACAGGTTATGGCACATAGTAGATGCTCAATAAATTTTCAGTGACTAAGCAAAAGAAAAGAAATGTGCCTGGCCATGTTTTGTAAGGCTCCAATTTTGTCCCGGCTGCAGGAAAATGACTGCATTTTCAAGGACCTTGTGAGTGCATTGTGTATTATTACATTGTGAGTATACTATATTATGCATATCATATTGATATTACATATCAGTGTACCCCTGTCCGCTAAAATTTTGCCTGGTAGAGTAGGTCTGTCATAGATGTCTCTTGTGTGATTCTCCATGGGTGGAAGATGTTCATGTATTTCATGCCATCACGACTTTACTCAGATTACAAATTAATCACTTCATGAATCTCTTCCTATAACTATTTGAATCCACAAGTTGTAAAGCCAAAGACATAGGAAACCCCCAGGTTTTATGAAGATGGCACATTGGGCTGCATTTGCTTACTGTTTTGGTTTGGGTGACCGGAGACCATCCTGATTGCGGAAGGGAGAGGCTACTTCTCTGCGTTGGGATAGCCTTTTGATAAATCTACTTTTGGTAAATATGATTTAAAAAGTTAATTGAACTCTTTCATACAATAAAATCATTTTGGCTTTTTCTTATGGGATTTATATTGAGTTTAAGACGAGAGTGTTCAAGTCTTTTCATCATATACGAAATGGAAAGCTTGACTATATTATACTTGTCATAGTATTTGCATGTGTTCTTTCGTGTCTAGCAATTTAGTGATAAAGACAAGTTTTAATGACCTGTGTAACTTCAGTGCACTTCAGTTGTGTCCCAGAGATAGCTTCTCTTTCTCTTGTTGAAATTGCATTGCAATATCCACATTGTTTGTGATGCATTTAAAAATGTGAGTGTGTGTGTGTGTGTGTGTGTGTGTGTGTGTGTGTAAACTGAGCTTTTTTATTTTTCCACTTCCCTTTTTGAAAGAGGAAGAGATAAATCATGAGAGCAGAATTGATATTAGGAATTTGGTCCAAAAAAAAAAAAAGAGGGAAGCTTCTAGGGAATGTTATAAAGTCCATGTAGGTGAAACTTAACATAATGTTCTTTCTATTTCATCATGAATGACTATTAGGTTCAGAATGAGGACACTGAAGAATTGTGAATTACCCAAGAAAAAAAAAATTTTTTTTCTACTTGTGGTTCAGTGTACTGATATCTGACCTTGTTTCATAAACGATGACATGTTTACCATCTTTCGCATGTTTAAAGATTGAAAAATATTTATTGTAGATTTAAAAATGTACAAGAAAGACTTATATAGACATATAAGCATACTTTAACATAAACATTTAAATATATACAAGGTGAAACTAAGCTTTTGTTTGTGGACATCTGAGTAAGTAGAAAATAGAATTAAGCAAACTATGTTTTCTCAAGCATTGTGACTAGGTCTAATTTCTTTTTTACTTGTTTTTTTGTTTGTTTGTTGCTAGTTGCTTGTTGTTGTTGTTTTTAAGATAGTAACTACGAGTCCTCCAAGTTTTAACGTTTTATGATTGAAGTCTCATAAGCATTTAAAATGAACGGAATCGGCTTGCTCAAAGCTAAAGCATCTAGCACTTGCTTTTAAACACACGCCATCTTTTCCAGCTGACCTGACCCAGCGAGGGAATCGCTAAGTGTCTGTGTTGCAACAACCCAGTTGGCTCAAATATTTATAGGGAACAGTCATGGGTAGAAGTGAAGTGTTGACCCAGATCAGTGTCACACACCTTCTTTCAGTGGCTTTCTTGCTCTCTATTCAATCCAAGTCTCCTGAGACTCCCCTAGTCTCACTTACACGCCTGTGACATTTCAGAAAAGATTCTGCCTCTGGGACAGAGGTCAGTGAGCTACCTCCATCGGAGGTCTGCAGGCTGCCTTCACGCCTGCAAGGAGCCCAGGAGGCTATGTGATCTCAGGCAGGTGAGTTAGCATTTCTGTGCCTCAGTGTCCTGCTCTGTACAATGGGCTCTGCCCTCCAGGGCAGTAGTAAGGATTCACTGGGCTGATGCACATCAAACACTTAGAGAGGTGGTCAGCAGGACATCAAAATATGAGCCATTACTGCCGTGTGAGCTGGGAACAGGACCCCTTCCCCAATGACAACTGCGTAGCAAGTAAGAGTCTACACTGGGGAGGGATCAGTCGCCGTTGGGGGTGGGGGAATGATTTATTTAACGAATGATATCCCCACCCCCATATTGTAAAAATGGAATCGTTCACAGAAGACAACTCTTCTGCACTGAGAGAGAGAAAATGCTGACTTCTCCCAGCCCGAAACCCCAGGGGGCAGGAGGGACTCAGTGCCAAAGGGACTTTTAGCTGAGTAATAAAGCAATATTCCTTGTGAACACCGCCCTGTGGCCTTCTCTCTGGGATTGTAAACTAACAGAACGTTCAAGGTCTCCTTAGTATTTTACAAAAAATCACCTCAGAAAGACTGCACTGGAACCCTCCATTTTTAATCAGTGCTTACCGGGCATATTCTAAATAAGACTAAATGAGACTAGAACAACCGTCTAAGTGTTTATCATGAAACCCTGCAGTATTTTTTCTATTGGTGCTTGTAATAACCACCCATTGTGTGGGTTACACAATGGGTGAGTGACACAAAAATAAAATCGTTTTCACAACTAATTTTTGCCCTAAGAGACTGAAAAAAAAAATCAGTGTAAAAAATGTGACAAATACACATACACAAGAAATTAAAAGTCACTGGGGATTATTATAACCTCTGAATGGATGAGAAATGGCTTTTGAAAAAAAATCCCTCCTGTGGTTCATCTGGGATTTTTCTTTTTTTTAAGTTGTTGGGATGAAATACCAAAATAAATTCAGGGAGAAAAAGAGGAAGCCATTCTACACTAATAGTAGACTCGAGACCACTTCCTTCTCAAATAGGTGCATTCCCTATTGTGTAACAGGACCAGGGTCTTCATGGTGGGGGCTAGAAACAAGACTTGAATATTCCTAGGGAATGCTGGGAGTTGAAAATGACTGACATGGAGCTCCAGGAGATTGAGTTGCTCAGAGCCCAGATACAGGGCAGTTAACATTCGGACCCGGGATACAAGGGACAGGGTGAGACCAGTAAGGACTCTGCCAGGAGCCCTGGATTGAAGTTTGGGCTCTGCCATTGATTAACTTTGTGACCTTGCGAAGGTGAGGGTCTCTCTGAGCCACCCTTTCCTAATCTGTAAAATGGGGCAGTATGCAGGTCCCTTCTCCCCCTGGCAGAGGGACATTAAGATAATGTATCTTTGAAATCCTTGTCATAGTACACTGCAAACAGAAGGCGTTATGTGAAGAAGGCACCATTCCAAGCTTTTCTGTATTGTTTGGATCAAAACATTGTTTCCTTATCTACAGTATTTATCTACATGGACTTGCAGTTATTTGTAACAACGAAATGAACTGCTTCTGCGGGGCCCATTCAGGAACCTTGAAGGTTTAACTCTTAGTGAATGTCTCCAAAGTCATGTTTTGAAAAATAGGTACCTAGAAATATTGTTTCTTAGCAAAAGACAAGGTGAGACTGTCTTGAGCTTCAAACCACCTCAGTCACAGTATATTCCTGACCCAAGCCTTTGTTAACTGTCTTTGGACCCGGCTTAATGATGGAAGCAGAGGTACTCTTGATAAATGGACCAAGAAGTCGGTATTTCCTCGCCACATACATTGTCCTCTGTGTCCCACCTCTGGCCAAATTCTGTAGTGCTCTGGCCATAGACATGTAATGCCTCCTGAACACCGGGCCTGCCTATCTGTGGGCCCACACCCAGCTGCTGCTCCACTTGAAACTTGGACACAAGCCAAGGGTATGGCTAAATAATTACTGTGCCAGAACTAGTTAATCTCAGCCCCCCCCCTTCCCCGCCCCCAGGGGCCTCTGTCCCCCTCTCTCAGGACCCAGGCCGGCAATGGAGACACTTCTGAGC
This sequence comes from Craseonycteris thonglongyai, assembly GCA_004027555.1. Taxonomy (NCBI): domain Eukaryota; kingdom Metazoa; phylum Chordata; class Mammalia; order Chiroptera; family Craseonycteridae; genus Craseonycteris; species Craseonycteris thonglongyai. The sequence goes on along the minus strand of PVKE010009202.1, from coordinate 5,200 downwards.
CTGTGACAGACACCCTTTAGGACATCAGGAATCTTTTGTTAAATGACTCCTGTCTCCAGCTAATTTGGTGCCGGCTTCCTGGATTTAGGCCACGGTTACTGGTTGGCTTTTCTGAGCCTGCTTTTGGCACAGGTAGGAGAGGAGGAGAAAAAAAAAAAAAAAATGGTGTAAGCAAGTTTCGAAATCTTAGATCATTTCATGAATGACTCAGTGTTTCCTTTTGGAAAAGTGCAATAATTGGCTTTCATTAATAACTTTGCTTTGAAAAAAGGTTTTACATATTAAGGAGTCTTTGTGCTATCTGGACACAGCCATCCTCTAATCTTCATTCTTATAGCTTCCACAGGAATTTCATTCACTTGATAACATGGACTTGTTGAAAAATAAACTGTCACATACTTCCTCCTTCAGGCTTCCTGTTCTTTCTGAGAAAAGCCTTGAGGTCGTCTTTCTTTCTCTCCCCCCTCTCCTGTTTTTTTGCTCCTCTATTTAAAAATACTCAGAAGATAATCTACACTTTGTATCTCTTCAACTTACACAGTGTTATGAGTCAATTATAACTCAATAACGCTGGAAAAAATATTCAAAATATGAGGCGATTTCTCTTTTTTAAAGAGACTAGTTATAGTCAGCACAGGAAGAGAATAACCTATCTTCTATCTCTTTAGAGAGTGAGAATGTCATGCAGTGTATTTCTTTAGTGTGTGAAACAGAACTCAATATGTTTCAAATATTATCTTTAATTCATTCGGGCACATTTCAGTTTTAGAATTAAAAAAACAAAAACAAAACCCCTTTATCTTTGTCTCTCTCTGCACATAAAGAATCCTGGGTTTTCCTATAGCAGACATCCATTCTTCCGACATTAATACTGTTGAATCCAGCTCAGAGCAATAAACCCAGAAGATGTCTCAAATGACTCATTACTGGAATAAATGTTGCTAATGTTAAAGGTATGCAAATAGAGCTTAAACGGGTGAAGGAAGACTCTGCAATTCAATAAATAAAGTTGAGAATGTTACTGTGGTTACCGTGGGCTCTATTTGCATACAAGCTTATCTTGTTTTTAAAGCAGGAGGGGAAAGAAAAAAAAAAAGAGGAGGAAGAGAAAAATTCCAACTTTCACCTCCTGTTCTCAAAATACAATCTCAAAAGAAGGTACAACAGTCCAAGTCATGTTAATAAGCAAAAAGTGCTGCGTGTGGAAGAATCTAAAACGCATGAGACACATTTTCTAGTGTGTAGAAAGCAAACTCGGGGCTAGGCTAGCCTCAGGTCATCTTACCGAGAGGATTGCACAAGCGCACTTTTTGTCATTCAAGTCTGGTGTGTTAGGTCAGGACTGATTCTGTTACAAGGGTGGCCCTGCCTGGGTTGTTGGGATAAACACTAATGGGTCCCTGGCTCGTCCTCCCAGCCAGACCAACCCACAGTCACATTGTAATCAAATATGGACAAACAAACAAACAACAAAAAATAAAACAGAGGTACCCCATAGTAGAGCCTCATTCCCAAACTTGCAACGTTTTAAATACTGTGGATGCTAGCCAGATCCCCTTGTCATTTTGGAAGCAAAGCTCACACGTACAGCTTTCTACATGTCTGTGAGCACAGAGCATCCATTTCGTGGCCTGGAAGAAATGGCTTCATTACCATGGCTCATCCATGTAACATGGAAATAGTTTAAGGAAATACGATGAGCAAAGTCCATACTGACTCAGGAAGAGAATGGATTTTAATAAACGATTCAGCTAATGAGTCAATCACACCCGCGGGGCAGGGGGAGGGAGGGAAAGCCGGTCAGGGGCAGGTGACCTGAGAGGGCTCTTGCAGGGCGGGGCACCCGCGGAGAGCACCTCCCGCTTCGGATTCCAAACCAGACCTAACCAACTTCTGCGCAAAACGCTTGGGATAGAAACCATAAAAACGCTGCAAAGATTCAGCTCCTAAAGATCTTTAGATGGTTGTATTTTATATGGGTAGATTTTCTAGTTTAGGGGGCGTTGTCAAGGCTTTTCTGACAACGTATTCAAGGACCAAATGGACCAGGTGTCCTCTTTTTTCTGGCGGTGCACCTCCCCCCCCCCCCCCAAAAAAAAAAAGTTTGATTCTGAAAAGGAAAGGAAGAGCAGGGACGAGTGAGTGATAAGAACCGGATGGACTGAGAGACCGAGGTGGTGTTTCTTACTTAATGAGCATGGCCCCTTTAAGATGGTAATGTAGACACATGTGTTACTGTACTTAAAATCTACATACTTTTTTTTTTTTAAGAATACCTGCTTCTGATATCCAATTCAAGAGGCACAAAGGGGACACATAGAAATGACAGTCCCCCTCCCACCGTGGTCCCCAGCCTCCCATGTCCCCTCCCTAGTGTCACCACTATAACCAAAGTGAAGATTTTTTCTAAAGGTGATAATTACTCATAACTTGGTTTTCCTTTACAGTGTGAATGTCCCCTTTTGTGGTCTTTATTCCTGGATAGTTCACTCTGAAATATTTTAATCTGAGATATAGAGAGGGGAGAAAAGAATTTCAGTAGTATCATCGTCTTTACCTATTGAAGTTTTAATTTAACTATCAGTGAAACCATTTTTTTTTTTTTTGTTTCACTTTTCACAAATATTCTGCATCATCCTGCTCACCCAAAAGGAGTTGTGGGAGGCTGGTGAGGGGAGATGGGGGCCTGGAGAGCATTTGTATTTTATACATTTTTACAAGAGAAAGAAAAGATGGTTTAAGAGGCTATCATTTTTAACACATGAGGAAAATCACCCCTGTAACACCAGGTGGAGAGCAGGATATTACCAAGTACTCTACTGTTTTTAAAAAGTTGCAAGAAAACATACCGAGAGAGGACCGGTGGTTGGGTTTATGGGTGTTTCCTGCCGTTTCCATACTTTGTATAAATAATGAATAGCAAGGCTTTCTAACCATAAAAATCAATAAGTATTTTTTAAGGGTCATACATTGCATGCTAGAGTATATCCTCTCATCTTTTCTAAGGATTGCAAAATTTGAGAACCTTTGTACTTAAAATATGGCAGTTACATAGGCCTAGTAACAATAGTCTTCTTGTTTAATGAGCAGTTAGCACAAATAATTCTGATTTATCTACTGTGGCCTGTACTATATTGTATTTGCATTTATTCAACACACATTTATATGAGGTTTATAATCACAGAGATATTTCCATGCTTATGCCCCCAATTTAGAAGATGGTATTTTTTTTTTTTTTAATGCAGGAATTCTGTATCAGGTCAATAAATATAAATTAAAATTGAATATTGAGGATCTGATCAGCTTTTCTTAAAGGGTATGTCCTGACATCTACAATAAGCCTGAGACTGGCTTATAGATACCCCATCAATTTGCTATAAAATCCCCTGGTAGTGGCTTTTTGGCTTGAGCAGCTAATGGTTCATTTATACTTGTCATCTTATTTTTTTAGTTGTATGCCTGTGTGTGCTTAAAGTAAAAAGGACACAAATAAGTCTGAGAAGAAAATAAATATTTTTAATTGCTTTCAAATGTTCCAACAAACTCAAATCCATATACTCTTGCTCAAGAATCTTCTTGCCAGATTATGACACACTTCTTGCCAGATCTCTCTAGCTTTCTCCTATTTTCTTCATCTTAGGAACTATAGAAGATACGAAGCGTTGCCAGCTGGTCAGAACACGTAAATATTTTCCAAAGACTTAAACACTCAAATGCCATAGGAAAGTCTAAAATAAATAAATAAATAAATAAATCAGATCTCCCCTCTGAAAAACAGCTCCAAGTTTAAAAAAGTCAGAAAATAGCAAAATCTTCCTAAGGCCCCAAGAAGAAAGTTTTTTGTTTTTTTCCACATGCATGTTTAAATAACCATTTTGTTATCTTCAACTGTGGTTCCTACTGAGAACATCCCAATAAACGGCCAGTCTCTATGACTAAGGAAATACTCCAACTTATGATGCGCCGATAAAGGGCAGAAATATCAAGCAGGCCAGGAGGCCGCTTAGGTCACTATCTAACAGACAGCTCACCAGACGCAGGCCCAGCTAGATCGTGAAGTGGTTCTGCCCGAACCGTGACAAGTTTGCTAAGATTACCTCAGTCCACCCACCGGGCACCATTCACACTGGAGTCTATGTAAACAGAATAGAATAGAATCTTCTGTGGAGGAGGGGTGTCCTGTGTTCAAAGTAGAAGCTTTGAGTCATTACAGGTTAAAATTTCAGTGTTTTTCTTTAAATGTTTTATTGTTTTGAGAGAAGGTGAGAGAGAGAAAAAAGGGGGTTGGGGGGTCAGAGCAATCTGCATAGTTGTACCTTATTAGTTGTGACATGAAACCATGGTGGATGTGGAGCTGTGCGGGGTGGGAACTGAACCGGGGCCCTCCCACATGGGAGGTGAGAACCTTCGCTCCTGAACCATCTGGGTGGTTAGCAGTTGTGTGGCAGTCCAGCTTAGGGGGTTTGCACAGGCCGGGATCCGGAATCGAATCCTGGACCTAGTGATTGCAGGGCAAGCCTTCCACCACTGAGCTATCCCACTGTCCCCTACGCTGTTTTTCTGATTGATTTACATTGTTTTGCTGATTACTTGAAACTAAGAAAGATAAAATCTTAACTTGGAAAAGTAAAGAGAAGGGCAGGAATTGTTTTCTAGTACACAGACATGGAAAAGACAGAACTTTAGAGGGAATTCAGATAATATCTTTTTGTCACCAGCAGAACTTTCTTAGATATGAATACTACCCCCCAAATATTAATAAGAACAATTTTATTTCAATCTTCCTTCAAAGGTGAAAGCAGACGCAGCCTCTTGAGTTCTGAATCATGTCTTCCAATGTACTGTTTTTATAAATGTTATTTTTGAGAAAAATTATCTACGACATCTTTTTGTCTCTATAAAGACAGTGTCATAGTCAGACGGGGCTTTTCATGCACCCTCATAGTATCTTGTGATATCAGGAGCAAATAGGGAAACTGAGTCAGGGATAGAGTCAAAGTGCATGACCCAAGAACACCAAAATCCCAAGGTTGATTTAATTTAAGCCAGTGCCCTTGGCTCTGGACTGAACTTTGATGTAATGTCATTTAAAGTAAATGAATGTTAAAATACATTTTTCATCCTAATTACTATATAGTGTTGGAAATAATTACTTCCTGGGGTCAGAAGGAAAGGTTCTCATTCTTTTTTTTTTTTTTTT